>QEPC01012655.1:2179607-2196255 GCA_003113815.1 Sphenodon punctatus | reverse complement strand
CCGCAGGTATCCTGCGGGGACGAAGCAGCGGCGGCGGCGGCCCCAGCGGCGAGCAGCAGGCAGATGGTGACGGCAGCGGCGGCGTGGAGGCAAGCCCCCCCCCCTGCACCGGCAACGAGCAGGTAAGTCCAGGTGGTGTGAACCCTGCAGACAGTTGCTGCCGCATCAGCCCTACAAAGAAAGCCCCGGGGAAAAAACAGATCTGGGAACCATCATGGTTTGATTACGAATATAAACAAAAGAAAGTGGAACTAAATAAGGCTTGTAGACTAGCCAAGAAATTTAATACCAAGCAAATAGTTGAAGACCTGATAAACAAAAAATGATTATATAGAGCCCTACTAAGATCAAAAAAACAAAGTTCCCAACGTTCCCAATGGGTAATCTTGGAGGATGCTATTAGGAAGAAAGATAGTTCCCAATTTTGGTCTATAGTTGGGAAGGGATACTGTGAGGACCATTGTAGATTGGTCTCGAGTGTCCCAGGCTTAGCCTGGCAAATGTATGTATAAGTTTATTGTTTAGTCAAAGCCAGAACAAATAGAACAAATAGAACAAATAATAAATAATAAACAACACATGACACTTATTTACAAAAAGGAAGAGCTAAAATACAATATTCGTACTTAACCAGCAGTCTGCTGCTAATAGACCCTCCAGCCATCTCAAACCTCAATGCCTCCGCATATGCCACTCACCGGATTATCCGGAGTTTTGGGGAGGGGTCAGGATTGAGTGCCTGATCCGAGTAGCTGCCCAGCAAAATTTTGCCACCGTCCTGAACAGATCAGAATTAATCGGGTTGAGTAAGCTCCGTAGAGCATTCCCAAAGATCCCATTGCTCATATAATATCCCCCCAAGTACTTGTATCTAGGACCATCAAATGCTGGACAGCACATAATTATGTCCTCGGGGGTATCTACCTCCCCTAGTTGGCACAGGGGGCACACCCGCTGCGCCCACCGGGTCCCTACATAACGACCCTCCAGGACTGCTGAGAGGAAAACATTCACCCTCATCTGGAAAAAGGCAGTGCGCCAATTGGCGTCCTGCCACTCAAAAAGATAATAAGAATCCGGCATTAGCGGGGTATAAGGGATATAATAAGGCACCACTTTCTGTGCGGCCATCAGGGCATTTTCAGATTGCACAGACTAGTCCCATAGCCATCTTTTAATTAAACGTTTGGAGGCCACCCACCCCAGGGCTTCCAAGCTCTCAAATGAGAACCCCAGGTTTGAGACTTCACTCTCAACCCTTCTCAACCAGCCATCCCCAAGACCAGCGATGATGGCAACGTTCACCAGCGAATCGTTTGAACAGGGGAATAGTGCCTTCCTGATCCAATAATTTAAGAAGGCCTGCATAGCGTATACTTTAAGGGGTGCACTAAGTGCTTCTGCCCTCAGGATCACTTGTGGGGTCCTTCGGGGCGCACCCAGAATCGTGCACAGAAATGTATTCTAGAGACACTCCAGGTTAGTGAGAAATGCCGGTCCCCACATTGGGAACGCATAAAGAAGCTGGCCAATCACTATGGCTCTAAAGAGTCGCAGGGCTGGGAGGACCAACCTCCCCCCCTGGTCAAAGAAGAACTTGGTAATGGCTGCTATGGATTTCCTTGCCTGCTCCTGGGCAGTTTCAAAGTGGGCCTTCCAGCCTCTAACGGCAGAGAAAATCACACCGAGGTACTTAAATGCCTGCACTTGCTCAATATGGTTGCCCCCTATAGCCCAGCGGTGACATTTCTGGGCTCTTCTAGGGCCCACGACAAAAACTTTTCTTTTGGCGAAGTTAATTGCTAACATCTCAGCCTGACAATATTCTCCGAATGCTGACATCACACGCCTCATCCCCACCAGAGTTTGAGAAATAAGTACAGTGTCGTCCGCGTATAATAACAATGGTATTTGGCGATCATAGCCTGGCAAATAAACTTCTCAGAGATTTCCGACGCATTTGGAGAAGTTGATTTGTCCATCGATGCGGGGAAATTTGACCTGGTGATATATCCAGCTTGGGATCCGATATCTAGAGATGATATCAGGGATCTCAGGCCGTTTTTAGACGAGTGTCGTGGTGCACTTGCGCGGGATTTCAAAAACCCCGCGAGGAGAGATTAGACGAGTCGCCGCCGGCAATCGTGTGCATGACACGGCAACGCGCATTCTTTTCAAGCCACAAATGACCTACCTTGATCAGACTCCCGGTCAGTTCGCGGCTTGAAAAGAATGCACGTTGCCGTGTCATGTGCACGATTGCTGGAGGCGTCTCATCTAATCTCTCCTCACGGGGTTTTTGAAATCCCGCGCAAGTGCACCACGGCACTCGTCTAAAAACGGCCTGAGATCCCTGATATCATCTCTAGATATCGGATTCCAAGCTGGATATATCGTCAGGTCAAATTTCCCCGTGTTGATGGACAAATCAACTTCTCCAAATGCGTCAAAAATCTCTGAGAAGTTTATTTGCCAGGCTATGATCGCCAAATACCATTGTTATTATACGCGGACGACACCGTACTTATTTCTCAAACTCGGGTTTTTGAAATCCCGCACGAGCGCACTATGCGCTTGTCTAAAAACGGCCTCATAGTTCAACTAACTGCAGGGAAAGCTCCCGGTGAAGATGGGATCCCCGGAGAAATCCTGAGGGAACATATGGAATGGTGGGTGCTGATGTTAACCCAGCTTTTTAACTACATCAACCACTTTGGATATAGCCCGGACAACTGGAATTCTAGTATTATTGTTCCAATCCATAAAAAGGGTGATAAAGGTTCACCAGCTAATTATAGACCCATTAGCTTAATGAGTATCATAACTAAGATATTGGTTGCAACTTTATTTACTACTGGGCCATCACTGTTGCTGTCAGTAGTTTACAGAGGTTTACAAGAACCTGCTTGCTCTTGCTAGCTCATTTCATATCCTGTGGTGCCAATTTCTCCAAACCTGTGCAAGGTAATGAGAGTTTTGAATCTATTGCCAGTAATACATGGAAGCAGCACTGACACTGAGGAGTGTATTAGTCATCTCTAAATCTAAAGATGTAAAAAGGAATTCTTTCAATGAGTTCAATGGAATTGTAAGAGCTAGTGATGTGATACTATCTTACTTACCAAAGTGTAAATAAGTGGTGGTGCTTTCAGACATACATATTTGCAGCTTCAAAAGCTACAGAAAACTCTGTAGGTTTCCATGGAGTTGCTGTGATGTCTGAACTGATATATCATATTGTAATCAAATTCTCTGGAAATAACCCACAGAATTTTCCAAATACCGTATCACAGAGTTACAATGGGTATTTTCAGACGTTACGAGATCACGGTGAACCACGGTGAATACCTACATGGTGATCGTGGTCCCGTAACGTCTGTTGGGGGGAACGGAAGCTGCCCGCCAGATGTTCACCCTCGTGAATCACGGGGGGGAATCACATTCAACACGCAAATGGAGGTTCCTGCCCGGACCATCTCCATTTGCATGTTGAATGTGATTCCCCCCCCGTGATCAAGGGGACCGTCTCGTCTGTCCCCTGACCACGGCCCAGAATCAGTGGCGGGATTCCAGGCCTTGGTCACTGCCCCGGGGCGGGGGGGGGGCGGCGGCGTGCACTGTGGCCGCATTGGCTGCGGCGCCCGCCCGTCTTCCGGAGGGTGGCTGGCTGGGGGACCATGGGGGGGCGGGGCTGTGTGGCCGCACATCAAACCTTGCGGCCCCACCCCCTCCCCCAATTCCCCACCAGGATCAGCCGGCACGTCTGTTTGATGGCCGTTTTGATCCCAGCGGGGGATCAATGGGTGATTCCGTGATGGGGCCAATACCGGCCCCATCACGTCTGAAAATACCCAATATGGTACAAACGTTCAGATGCCACAACAGCTCTGGAAACCTCCAGTGGGGTTACTATGATTTCTACAACTTTCTTGTCTAGAGCACATTTCTTTAAGAGTATCTACAACACAAGTATGGTAAGCAAGATTCTGAGCACCAGCACCAAAATGATCAGAAGAGAAACTATTGGGCAAATTTAGCCCTTATTTTCATACTTGCAGTTTCACAGTGTTCTTGGTGATGAGGAAAACAAATTTGTAACTACAGTTTAACAAAGGTTTTCAAAACCCGAAATTTGCTGTATATATGATGTATAGAGAATGTGGGTGATTTCAGACGTTACGGGGCCCATTGGCCCCGTACGGAAATCACCCTATTCATTCCCCGCCGGGGTCACCCCATAACGCTGCAACAGACGTACCGGCGGGGAATCTGGGAGGGGGCGGGGCTGTGCGGCGCAACATGCGGCCGCACGGCCCCGCCCCCTCCACGCTCCCGCCGCCCGTCCTCCGGGGAGACGGGCGGGCGGCGGGGCCAATGCGGCCGCCGCGGCGTGCCGGATTCACCACGGTCCAGGATCCCGCTGGGGATCCCGGGCCGTGGCGCCCGGTCAGACGTTACTTTTTTTTGGTCCCCGCTGGGGATCTCTTTGAACACGCTTCCCGGGGCATTCCCCCCGCTAGCCCGGGAAGCGTGGTTCAAATTGACCGTGGCGAACATCTGGCGGCCGCTAAACAGATGTTCGAGACACATTGACCACAGGTGGGTATTCACCGTGGTTCACTGTGATCTCGTAACGTCTGAAAATACCCTCTGTTACTACAGTGAACACTTCACATTTCTAAAATAAGTGCATCCATCAAAAATTAAAAAACCCACAGAGTTTAATGGTACATAAAATTCCAGTAAAGATGATTATATGCTAATACAATCAATCAGTAATACATCATGTTAAATGATGTATTAATAGGGAAGAAATGTTCATTTTTAAGAAATATATTTTTGGTTGTTCCTTGTTTTAATAAATGGAGTTAGAAGAAGGAAATCTGAGATAATTTAGGATCCTAACCAGGTTTCCCCCCCTTCTCAGTTATGCATAGTGGATGCAAAAGTTAAAAAAAAATGCTGCACTTCTCTTCTTCCACCTTGATGTTAATAGAAAAAAGGAATTTATATATTTTTTTAAATTCATATATGAGCACAGAGCAAAAAATACTGTGTATAAAAATTACTATGTATGTGATTAAAGAATTGTATTTGCTTGCTTGGTGAGTCCATAGCTGTGTGTCATAATTTGGAAGGGCAGTTTATATAGTATAGTGGTCACCATTCAAACTCCCCATGCTCTTTAGACATCATCCCAAATAATTAAATAATTAAAGACATGTTGTATAAGTACAAAAGAATACTGCAGGTACTGGGCTAATCTTAGCTGCCTTGTCTATCGAATATTTGACAGTTTTAAGGCTGATCAATGTATATACTCTATTGAATATGTGTAGACTAAGACTTTGACCTTTAACAACAGACAGCTTATATAGTGGATGTCTTCTCACAGAACTATAACAAATAACTCTGACTTAAGGACTAGAAATTAACTAATAATCAGAGATATTACCACAATGAATAACCATGTCTTCAGGAATCATTGTGAAATAAGGAGTTAAGTCTATACATTTTGTATCTCATTTGAGAGTAATCAGATTAGTTATAACTGAAAGATTATACATTTGTTTTGTGTTCGGAAAATGAATGTCTAGCGGTATTATTATGCCATTCCTTGAGTTAGTAACTCGATTTTTATATAAATATACACTGTTATTTATTGGAAGGAAGCAAATAGGGGGTGTTAACAAATGAGACAATAACCCCTATAGCTGCCCAACTATTCATTCATTATTTATTAATTAATTAATTTATAGTTTTACCCCACCCCTATCGCTCACAAGTGACTCGAGGAGGCTAACATATGTGTAGTAACAAAATACATACATTATAAATATAAAATATAAATGTACAAATATATATATAAAAACCCATAGCAGCAGTACAAAGAATTCAACCCTGATCTGTGTAAAAACCGCATTCCTCCAATTCCCCACTAACTTATCCCACCTCCTCCTTCCCCCCCCCCCCCCCCCGCCCCAACCAAAACGCCGTCAAGCGTGGCCCCAGCCGGTAGATTCGGCCACCCTGGTAAAAGCGCCGCATTTTGCACCAGCTGCAGCTTCCAAACCGTTACCATGGGCAGCCCCACGTAGAGTGCATTGCAATAAGTCCAATCTCAAGGTGACGAATTCATGGATGACAGTGNGGAAAGCAAGGCGATCCAGGCTGAGGGGAATGCTGCGAGGGCATTCCACAGCAACGGTGTGGCCTCCGAGAATGCCCATCTGTCTGTTTGAACCCGCTGATAGTGCGGGACCTCCAGGAGGGTGCTCCCAGATAACCGCAGGGGCTGTCCAGGGTCCCAGGGGGTGAGGCAGTCCTTTCAGGTAAGCAGGGCCCAGGCTGTGTAGGGCTTTAAAGGTCAAAAACAGAACCTTGAATTGGGCCTGAAAGACAATAGGCAGCCAGTGCAATGCTCGGAGCACTGGTTGGATGTGCTCCCTGCAGCCCGTCACAGTGAGCAGACGGGCCGCCGCATTTTGCACCAGCTGCAGCTTCCAAACCGTTACCATGGGCAGCCCCACGTAGAGTGCATTGCAATAAGTCCAATCTCAAGGTGACGAATTCATGGATGACAGTGGCAAGGTCGAAATCTAAGACATATGGGCAGAGCCTCTTCACCAGATGTAATTGGCAAAAAGCACCCCTGACCACAGCTGAAATCTGGGAATCCAGGAGCAGCTGCAAATCCAGGAGCACTCTCAGGCTCTGCACAGATGGAACCAATGGCGGGCGAACACCCCAAATAACGGGCATGTTCCGCTCTCCCAGATCACCTCTGTCTTGTCAGGAGTGAGCTTCTATCAGCTTGACCTCATCCAATCCCCCACAGCGGCCAAACCAGGACAGCAAGGAGACAGCAGGTCCTGGGGCAGTTGAAAAATATAAATACAGCTGGGTGTAGTCAGCATATTGGTGACAACGAATCCCCCAGCTGTGCACAACGTTCCCAAGCAGCTTCACATGCACATTGAACAAGAGAGGGGATAGAATGGAACCCTGAGGAACCCCGCACAAGAGGTTCCCAGAGGATGAAGTACAGTCCGCTAGTATCACCTGCTGTGATATACCCGTTAGGCAAGAATGGAACCATTGCAAAACGGTTCCATCCACTCTGGCCAGGTCTTGCAGGTGAGTCGCCAACATCTCGTGGTTCACAGTATCAAAAGCCGTTGACAGATCCAGTAGAACCAGCAGGGTCATATGACCCCAGCTCTACCAGGTCGTCGATCAAGGCCACCAACACCGTCTCCGTGTCATAACTTAGATAAAAGTCCGACTGCGTGGGATCAAGAAAACCGGTGCTGTCCAGATGTGCCTGCAGCTGACGGGCCACCACCCATTCAATAAACTTCCCTAAAAAGGGAAAGTTAGAGACAGGGTGATAGCTCACTGGGGCATCAACATCAAGAGATGATTTCTTGAGGAGAGGCCAGACCACAGCCTCCTTGAGGCAGTCCAGCACCTTTCCCTCCCAAAGGGAGGCGTTAATCATCCCCGCCAGCACTGGCCCCAACATCTTCCCGGAGGCTTGACCAACCAGGATGGGCATGGGTCTAACTCACAAGTCGTGGCCCGAACAGACCCCAGGACATCTGCCGCATTGGCAGGTGTCATCAATTGAAATTCATCCCATAAAACATGACCAGACAGGGCATTCCTAACCTCTGACTCTGCCAAAATGGCGGAGCTGAAGTTGTGCTCAATGCGAGTGATTTTATCCACAAAGTACACTAAAAACATGTCACAGCGGGACTTGAACTAATTTGGTTCCAGGTGGAGACAGGGTGGACCGACCAACCCCCTCACCCCAGCGACAGTCGAGACTAACAGGTATCTCCCCCAGAGCATTCCGAAACTCCTCTGGTTCCATAAGTCTCCAGGGGCGGACCATCTTAACAGGTCCCACAACCCTATGGTCAATCTGGAGGGAGGTGTCAAACGGGGTGCCACGGGGCTACTGTTCAACATCTTTATTAATGACTTGGATGAAGGAGTAGAGGGAATGCTTATTAAAACTGCAGATGACACAAAACTGAGAGGGATAGCTAACATCTTAGAAGACAGAAACAAAATTCAAAATCATCTTGATAAGTTGGAAAACTGGGCTGAAACTAACAAAATGAAGTTCAAACGAGATAAATGTAAAGTTCTGCATTTAGGTAAGAAAAATCAAATGTACAAATACAGGATGGGGGATACTTGGCTTGGCATGTAAAAAGGATCTGGGGATTGTAGTTGATCACAAACTGAACATGAGTCAGCAATGTGATGCAGTCACAAAGAAAGTGAATGCAATTTTAGGCTGCATTAAAAGAACCATTGTTTCCAAATCATGAGAAGTAACAGTTCCAGTCTATTCTGCGCTGGTTAGACCTCATCTGGAGTACTGTGTCCAGTTCTGGGCACCGCACTTTAAGAAGGACATCGACAAACTGGAATAGGTTTAGAGGCGGTGACAAACATGGTCAGGGGTCTGGAAACCAAGTCCTATGAGAAAAGATTGAAAGAACTGGGTATGTTTAGTGTAGAGAAGATTAAGGGGAGAAATGATATGCGTTCCTCCACTACCTGGAGGGCTGTCACAGAGAGGGTGGCAAAGACTTGTTCTCTCTTGCCCCTGAAGGCAAGACTAGAAATAATGGGCTCGAATTACAAGAAAGTAGATTTTGGTTAAACATTACGAAGAACTTAGTAACAGTAAGAGCTGTTTGACAGTGGAACAAATTGCCTAGGGAGGTGGTGGGCTCTCCTTTGATGAAAGTTTTCATACAGAATCTGGACAGCCATCTGTCGGGGATGCTGTAGCTGTGGATTTCCTGCATTGAGCAGGAGGTTGGACTAGATAACCTCTGAGGACCTTCCAACTCTATGATAGGATGACAGTCACTGGACTCACCTACAGCAGCAGCTAGAGCACTTGGACTGCATGCTGGAGAAGGTGAGCAAGGGGATGGGAGGTCTGGATCTGGAGAGACTGGGACAACAGATCTCCCTTCTTCAGCATATAGCTGCTGTGAGTGCAACAATTGTTGCTCAGGGGCAGGCATTATTAGCCAACACCCTTTGGCAGTTCAAGCCATTCCCGCGGGATCCTGCCCACTCACCCTGGTTTCTCCAGCATTCAGCCCCGCAGAGAAACCACTCAAGCCCACTCTGCCCTGTATTGGCGTGGGTCAAGCCGCCCTGGTGCAGGCATGCCTCCGCTTCCTCCACCAGCAAATCCAGCATGCTGCCTCCTTCTCCTCCTCCTCAACCTCCACAGGCAGATCCGTGGGAGAAAGAGGATGAGGAAAATGTCACCCGCCATTACCCGCACTGAAGCGAGTACGTCGAGTTGCACCAAAAAGGAGAAGGCACCGGGAAGAAAGCACTTTGCCATATAGTTAATATGAAGTTAAATAAAATTTAAATGATTTTTTTAATTGTTTAATAAAGTTGTTATATTTTTCTCAAGCCATGGTTTCCATGCTTATCTGGGAAAGGCAGGAAGTTTGAAGGAGTCAGGGCAATATGGCACTGTGTGTGTGTGTGTGTGTGTGTGTGTGTGGAAAGGATGAGGGAGGGAAGGTGGGTGCACTGAAAACAGGCCTGAGAAGTCCTCTGGACATGTATTTGCATGTGAGGGTGGGAGGGGGAAATGGGGGGCATGGAAAATGGCAGCACGGCATAGTGATAAGCTGCTTAGGGGGCTGTAGGTTGGAAGTACTTACTTGCATTTGAGTGGCGGAGCCAGGAGCACATCTGTGCCTCCTATTGCCATTCCCAGATCTGGCCAGGCTCTGAATGCCAATAGGAAAATGCAGGGGTTCATGGGCTGCAGCTGGTTAGCCTGGGAATGTTTATAGGAATGCATAATCCCACTACCCCTTGTTTCTGCCTCTCCCTCCCTATCTTCTGCCATACACCCCCCCCCCACTTCTACCCCTCTCTCTCCCTCCCATATCCACTCCATTTCTCTCTCTCCTCTCCCTTCCCCCGTTTCTACTCTTCTCCTCCTCCCTACTTTCCCCCTCTCCGTCCACCACCTGTTTCTATCACTCCTTGCTTTCTTCCACCCATTTCTACCCCTCCCCTACACCCTGCCTTCTTCCTACCCCCACCCCCATTTCTCTTTCTCTCCATCCCTGCCTTCTCCCCATCCATCCACACCCCATTTCTACCCCTCCCCCAACACCCTTCCTGCCTGAAAGTCTACCAGCCGCCACTGGGCCTTTCTGGAAACACCAGCCTGAGAAGTAGATCTTGAAGTGAATGGGACTCTCCGCAGGGCCCAAGGTAACAGCCAGCTACTGAAACAATACTAATGTTGGTACTTTAGCTTATCTTCCATTTTTTTCCAGCTGTAAGCAAGAAGTCCTAAGTAGCTATCAGACTGTTCTCCCTTCTCCCTGTTGAGCCCTTACCACTCGAATCTGTTTAAATATAATTCCCTTCTCCCACACTCCATAAAAATAGGACTGCCTTTTTAATAGCAATTTCTAATAGCTGTGATCTGGAGACACCACCCATAATCTCTGAGTTAGATTCTTCTTTCACACTTGTTGGCGAAAATCAACAGTAGCTTTGATCAAATAATTTACAACCACTTTGAGATCAGATTTTCCCACAGTATAAGATTTCTATGTCATTTAAACAGCCGTGGTATTCCCTTCTCCCACACTCCACCATCTGTGGGATTTTTGAATTGTCATGAATTAATACTGCATACTACAAACCAGTGTGGTATAACAGTTCAAAGGTTCACAAAATGAATTAGAAACCAAGACAAATTTGCAAGGACATTCATAAATAAAACAAGTAATTAACTTGGAGGATTGTTGCATAGACACTACTCTCTTGACCTACACCATACAAGTTGACTTGCACAATTAAGTAGTATCCCCAGTATACAGGGATATCAAGAACCAATGTTTCAACTGTATAAAAACATTTTCAAGATTTATGCTGAATAGTCCATACAATGTCTATTTCTCTGAAATATGCCATACAAAATATTTTCAAGAATACTTCAACAAATTTTTTACCAAAAGGAATTAGACTTTATCCAACTTTCAAAGGAGACTTTGGGAATAACTCTCTTAGAGCCATAATCTACTATTCAAAACACTTGCTTTTTTTAAAACTGAATTTAATATATTGTAAATGTGGCTCCTTTTGCATTTTGACACATTTGGGAAAACTAGCTAATGAAGTCAACAATCCCATGTACAGTAAGTAGTAAGTAAATTTTATTGATAGGCACTAGCCTTCGCCATGGCCCCACAAATAAACACATAAAAATAAACCAAACAATATAAAACACTCTTAACATAACAAAACCTTACTCCTTGGCATGTCACCTACCACCGGCATAACCATTGAGGACACACACAAAAAAAGAGAATTCTGAGCGGTTTTCCAGGAAATACAAGCTGATTATCTTAACAAAACAGACCACTTTTATTCTATACCCATATGACATCACAACGCATATATATCAATTTAAGCCTATTCATTTTAAGACCCAGTTTTCATCTAAAAGGTCAGCCCCATTATTAGAACAAAATGCATCATCTGTGTGCTATCCATTATCCTCTACTCTAATTTTCAGGGCGAGCTGCACAAACACGGCAACAGCAGTGAGCTCCTCTACCCTAGACAAGCTCAATATATATTTTATTTTATATGCCAGGGTCCAATACTCTTTCACCTGCAGTAGTGACAAGATCCAAACTTCCCTGAGACTATCATACAGTGGGGACTTTAGGAGGATATGGTCTATTGCTTCTACCTTGCCCAAACTGCAGATACACCTACGGCTATCCCTTGGTAAGGCGTTGTACCGGGTGTGGGTCACGGTGGTCTCGATGAGCTGAAGCCGGAGCCTGGCATAGTTCCTACGCAGCCCCCGGGAGTTTAATGCATCTAAATATGCCTCTAGGCCAAAAAGCTCTTTAACGTGGCCATTCCATGGTGCAGCCCTCCAGCCCACCAAGGCCGCCATGTCCTCCTGCATGCCTATATCCAGTAGCCGTTCCCTTACCAGCCTTTTCTGTTGTGCTGGGGATAGTTGCCACACTGCCTGCACAGAGAGTCCGGCCTTGGCTAAAAACATTAGAAGAGAGCCAAGCCATGGATACACCGCCCCACCAGCATTCTCCAACATCTCCATAAGGCACAAATGTGGTAGTGCCTTATCATCTTGGCGAAGGAGACGTAGCCACAGATTTACTAGTGCCTGCCTTTTTAGGGAGACAATTGAGACCATACCGGTCTCTGCCCTCATAACACAGCCTGGCACTGCTTGAGGGACCCCCACTAACTGCCTAAGGAATTTATTTTGGGCTATCTCTAGCCCTGTAACTTTTTCCTCTGGAACGATTTCTTGGCCATATAATAGAGCTGACCGAATTTTTATTTCATATACCTTCAGAATCCTAGAGGTAGTAACCACTATGGAACGTCTTGCCATCGCTAGGATTGCCCTAGAAGAAGCCTTTACTTTCCCCCCAGTGTGCCTGATGTGTTCCTTCCATGTTCCATTCCCACTAAATATCACCCCCAAGTAGCAGAAAGAACTCACTTGTTCCAAGGGCTGTCCCTGTAAAGTCCATCTATATTTTTTTGTCCTCTTTCCCACCATCATGATCTTTGTTTTGGCGAGATTTATCTCCAGTCCTTTGCTAACGCAGTACTCTCCACAAGTGTCTAACAGTACCTTTAGCCCTCTTCTGGTTTGGGATAAAAGTACAGTATCGTCCGCATACTGGAGAACAGGTAAAGCACAGGACTTAATTTTTGGTGCACAATGGTCCTGCTTCAACAATAACCCATTCAAATTGCTTGTATACAGATTAAATAGTGGAGCAAGTATGCAGCCCTGGTGTACTCCCTTGTTTACTCTTATAGGCTTTGTAAGCCTGCTGCTCGGGGGTATCCGGATCCTTGCAACATTACCTGAGTGTAACTGGACTATTAGGGCCAGCAAGTTCTTATCGATGCCTATTTGGGCCAGCTTGTCCCACAGACTCCTCCGTGGGACAGAATCAAAAGCTTTTTTATAATCCACAAATGTCAGAAAGAGTTGAGCCCGGCGGATGAACACATATTTATGGATCAAATGTGCCAGTATAAAACAGCTGTCCATTAATCCCATGTACAACAATCCCATGTACAAAAATACATTCCTATAGTATTTTATACAGAAAAATAGAAGATGTTTATTTCTGCCCAGGCCTTAAATGTCTTTTTATCTTGCAGTGGGAGGGAATAATCTGAACTAATAAGTATCTTTCAACTTACACAACACAGAGGAAGGAGTGGAGTGGGAGGGCTCAGACTCATGCGAGTGACTTTGTGGCTTTACTGCTGAATTGATGGAAAGAAACACAACATATGAACAAACAAAAATGAGGAGGTACAATGTGATCAGAATCCTCAGCAGATATTGGCAGCAGGAGCGGCCTCTGGGATACCGCAAGGATGGTGACCAGTAAGATGAAGTAGTAATGGAGAAAGAGGAGTGGTGAGCAGAATATAACCTCTCCATATCACCCTCCTTTTTGAAAGCTGTATGTGAGCATGCAGGATGCGAGGAAAGAAAGAAAAGGCCAAAACAAAAAGAAAGAGTGATAATTTAATCACAAACAACAAATGGACAAAATCTGAACATAGCAAAAATGTTAACAAGGGAAAAGTGGCTCATGACATCAAAAAGGAAGGAAAATGGAGTAACCACTAATGCCTCTGTTCAGATGCCAGTGCAGAAGGAAAGTAATTCCTTTATTCTGATATAGTGATGTAAAAGGTTTTGAAAGAGCTGTACGCTTTATATTTTAAAGGGTTATTAAGGCTCAATAAGAAGGCAAGGTAAAACTCGAAATATAGCTTGGTATAATTTATCAGCTAGTTTACACTACTTTAATCCAGAACACAATACATTAAAAATGATAAACTGTTTTTGAATACAGCCACAGAACTGATCATATTGGGAAAGTACCACCTTGCAGATTACTTGGTTACCCAAAATGTATCTGCTCTGAAGCTCATCTTTTGCCCACAGGAAATCATCATTTCTACTACATTGTTTGTCAGTTCATCTCTTGGGGCATAACATTAATTAATTTACTTGGATTTCTACCCTGCCCCAAAGGCTCAGGGCTGCTTACAGAAAAACACTGCATAAAAATAAGACCCATAAAATAATAAAAGACACCCACCCATAAAATGATAAAAGACACCCACCCAACTCTACCTCAGTCTAAAAATCTACCCATGCCTGTTGAAAGCCTGGCTGAATAAATACATCTTACATTATAAGAAACAGATATTCAGCAGCTTGGGCTGAGTTCCCATCAGCTGCAATGTTTTGCCATGGAAGCTGTCTTCATATTTTATATTTGTTTTACATTGATAATATATACTAAACGGAGGTAAATTAAATCTTTTAGTTAAACATTTCAGCTTCCGCCTTCTTCAGTAACCAGTTGAATTTAAAGTGTATGCTGCTGGGAGTCAAGGTAACAGAGTGTAGAGTATGGAGGGAAGAAGAATTCCAAGGCAGGTGATGCTGAAAGGGAGGGGAGAAGTACTATAGAGGAGGAAGATCTTAGGTGTTGACTTCTAGTTATTTTTAAGGACACATGTCTGTGAGGCGGTATCCTGTGCAGACTATCTTGGGCATGGAGGGGGTCCACCTTGTGATCGATTTGGCGGAGACAGCTTAGGGCTGTTGCTGATATAACACGTACCTACCTGTACAGCAGCATCCATGGGACTGTCTCAGAGAGTTAGGGGCCTGACACATGAGGGGGGACATACCCTTGACCTGATGTTCTGCACAGGCCTTGAGGCAGGGGATCCGGTGGTGGGGGATGTAGTAGTTTTATCCCTGTCATGGCCAG
Organism: Sphenodon punctatus; assembly: GCA_003113815.1. Lineage (NCBI taxonomy): Eukaryota > Metazoa > Chordata > Lepidosauria > Sphenodontia > Sphenodontidae > Sphenodon > Sphenodon punctatus. The sequence continues at coordinate 2,181,364 of QEPC01012655.1, read as the reverse complement.
ATCATTACCTCCTCTGGACCAGTCTCCCGGCGCATTTCTGCCCCCGGAAAGATGTAGGACCAATTCGTTGGGTCCACTCCTGGAGACTTATGGAACCAGAAAGGTTCTGGAATGCTCTAGGGGAATTGCCTCCCGTTCTTGATGATCGTTCACTCGATGACCTCACAGCCTTCTGGAACAGCTTGTTGACTGAGGCCATTGATCAAACGGCTACCAGGCGTCCGCTCCCAGAATGCTGATGGTGGGGGTCACCATGGTTCCTGGAGGACCTGTGCCGGATGAAGCAGGATGGGCAGCGGTTGGAGTGACGGTGGCACCGGACTCGCACTGAAGCTGACCGATTGCAGTATAAAACTAGTTTAATAGCATATGCTGTTGCAGTGCGGGCAGCAAAGAAAGAGTTCTTTGCTGCCCTCATTGCCTCTGCAAAATTGTGTCCAGCAGAGCTTTTCTGTCAGGCCCTTATATTGGGGCCTGAGGTTTGGAGGGTGAGGAGTCCTGGGGGCCCGCCCATACTTACGTTACGGGAGAATCACCAGGGGTCCAAGACAGGGTTCTGAGGGGGTCGCATCACCACCGCTGGAACCCACGCTCCTGCGGGCAGCGGATCCAGCGCCCGGCTTCCTACCAGCGGGAGGCTCAGGAGGGGGGCTCCCTGACAGCAGGGGAGTCCCTCCAACACAGCCCCAGCAGGGGGTGGAAGAGCACAGTCCCACTGGGAATGTCCAGTCCAGTCGGGATACACAGAGGCCATCTAGCATGGCCATACCCCCAATGTTGCAGCCTCGGTGCTCAGAGCGCCTGCGTGCCCAGCCTGCAGCAGGAGATAAAAGCAGGATGGCTGCTTTCAGCCTCTGCCGGTGATCAGTGATTCTGTTTGTGAGACTGGCATCCGAGTGTGAGAGTATTGAATCCTTGTAGTGAGTTCTTGTGTGTTCAAGTGAAGCTGAAGATGAGTGTTGTGTGTGGAGTGTGTCTTGTGTGCGTGTCGTGAGTCTTGTGTGTTGCATCCCTACCGGGTGGTTCTCAGAGAATGTATGTCATCTCCCTGGAACCTCAGATGTGGAGTCCCGCAGAGTTCTATTCTGTCCCCTCTCTTGTTCAACGTGTATATGTAACCTCTGGGTGAGGTCATGAGAGGCTTCGGCGTGTGATGTAATCAGTATGCCAATGATACACAACTTTACCTCTTGTTTTCTGGAGACCCAGGCTCGTCAGTCTTGGTGCTTACCCGGTGCTTGGCAGCTATGGGGGACTGGATGAGGGCGAACCGCCTGAGCCTGAATCCAGACAAGATGGAGGTGATGTTGGTGGGTAGGGCTGAGGGGGTGGTGGCTCCCATCATTGGCAGGGTCTGCCCCCCTTTGACCGCTCAGGTTCATAGTCTGGGGGTGCTCCTTGACCCACAGCTATGCCTGGATTGTCAGGTGGAGGCTGTGGCAAGGGAAGCATTTTGCCAATTACATCTGGTGCAACGGCTGTGGTCATATGTCTCAAGACTTGGATCTGGGCACCATCATCCATGCCTTCATTACCTCTCAATTGGACTACTGTAACGCACTCTACGTGGGGCTACCCCTGAGAATGGTTTGAATACTGCAGCTGGTGCAGAATGCGGCAGCCCATTTCCTAATGGTGCTCCGAGCGCTGCACTGGCTGCCGATAGTGTGCCGGGCCAAGTTCAAGGTCCTAGTAATGATCTATAAAGCCCTATACGGCCTTGGCCCCTCTTACCTTAGGGACCGCCTCGCCCTTCG
>QEPC01012655.1:2159991-2179343 GCA_003113815.1 Sphenodon punctatus | reverse complement strand
GTGATTTTAATCCCCCACCTATATATTTATTTATGATTGTACACTGCCCTGTTTTATTGATATATTTTATATTTGTATTTTAAATGTTTTAAAACTGTTTTTATTGTTGTGAACCGCCCCGAGCTGCATGGCAGGATCGGGCGGTATAAAAATCTACGAAATAAAATAAATAAATAAATAAATAATGGGGACGGGCTGCCGCGAGCACATTACACCTGTGCGCCATACTCTGCATGGGCTGCCTATTGTCTTCCAGGCCCAATTCAAGGTGTTGGTAAAGCCCTAAACAGTGTCGGTCCTGCTTATCTGCGAGACCGTCTCAGGCCCCGGGTCATTTCGTGGCCCTTGCGTTCGACCGGGGGTGCCCAACTCAAAGTCCCCCAGGTATCCCAGGTGGCGACAGCAGAGAGAGCGTTCCCGGTGGCTGCACCTCGGCTGTGGAACTCCCTCCCAATGGAGGCCCGTCTATCCCCAGACCTCCACTCTTTCCGAAGATACTGTAAGACCTGCTTGTTCCGCTGGGCCTTTGGGGAGTGGGGTGGGGAGGGTGGGGGATTGGGGGAAGGTTTTTCTGTCTTTTAGCTTTTTTGCCTTTGGTATTTTTTAGTATTTAAAATATTTGTAGTATTTTAAATAGATTTTATAGTTTATTGTGATTATGTGTTGTGTTGTTCACCGCCCTGAGCTGCCAACATGCAGGAGGGTGCAGGATATAAATATTTGTAATAAAATAAATAAATAAATAAATTTCAGTCTCAGGGTGTAAGGGTACAAAGTTCTAAAAGTTCTTCCTTTCTTCTAGTGACCATTGTATTGGTGGATTCTCTATGGGGAATATTACCAAGTCCGAAAGGCTGTGGCTAGCAGAGTTAAAATGTTTAGAAACGGGTTGTTCTAGCTTCTTTGTGATGATAGCCGATTCGTGGTTTCTAAAACACGTGCAAAGGTTTCTAAAACGCGTCTTCTCAACGTATTGAATGTGGCATCCAGGGCGTTTGCATTCAATAACATATATGAGATAGTTGGATTTACAGGTGATGTTCTGTTTAATAACACTCTACACTCTGGGTGTTTTCAGACGTTACGGGGCCCATTGGCCCCGTACCAAAAACACCCTATCCATTCCCCGCCGGGATGACCCCGTCACGCCGTATCAGACATGCCGGGGGGATCCCGGCGGGGAATCTGGGAGGGGGCGGGGTCACGCGGCGCAACGTGCGGCTGCACGGCCCCGCCCCCTCCACGCGCCCCGCCGCCCGCCCTCTGGGGAGATGGGCGGGCGGCAGGGCCAATGAGGCCGCTGCGTCAGGCCGGATTCGCCACGGCCCGGGATCCCGCTGGTGATCCCGGGCCGTGGCGCCCGACCAGACGAGACGCCGGGGTTCACCCCAGCGTGGAATTGCATTCAACACGCGACGGCCTCCGGCCCCGCCGCTTCGGCCGCTCGCGTGGTGAATGTAATTCCACGCCGCGGTAACATCTGGAGGGAAACATCCGTTTTCCCCAACGGACGTTACGAGATCACAGCCACCACACGGAATTGAGCGTGGTTGACTGTGATCTCGTAACGTCTGAAAACACCCTCTGTTACCTTGACTCCCAGCAGCATACACTTTAAATTCAACTAGTTTCTGAAGAAGGCAGAAGCTGAAATGTAACTAAAAGATTTAATTTACCTCTGTTTGGACATTCACTTTTTGACATATTTAATTACTAGTGATTGACAGTATCCTTGTAGGATCCAGAGTACACTTGCCTGTAGTCCTGTGAAATATTTTATATTTGTTTTATATTGAAGAAATATAGTTTAGGCTTCCAATGTCAAGAGTAAATCCTGAGATGTCCACATGACCTAACCAGCAGGCACAAGTAACTTTATACCTACATTTTGATCTAGTGTACTCTTAAGTGTCTAATGCTCTACAATGTTTGTAGAAAAAATAATTCATTCATTTTTAAAAATAAAAGTAAATATTGGTTAGAAAACCATACTTTTGCCCAATTTACATTCTTCAATTCACAGTAAGATTAAAGATTCGATATAAGGAAGAAAAAAAGTTCCAAATGGAAACTGGGCTTATAAACCTACAATATTCTGTTCTGCTGACTCTTCTAGTAGCCACAGAATGTGAGTCTTCAGCTCCAAACTAGGATATAAAAGTATTTCAGTGTCTTTCTGCATAGTGCTGAATCAAAAACAGCTGTTACCAAATTAATGGGAAATCCCATTGTGTTGGGAACAGCGCTGAATGTCATGTTTTGCTATTTCATTGCTTTCAGAATTGCAGGTGGCAATTTTTCTTCCGTGTTGTGTTAATATTTTTGTGTGTCACTTTCCTGGCTCCCCAAAACCCTGATTTTTTTTTTTTTTTGCCTTCAAGTGTTCTTCTCCCAATCAGAGGAGATGAGGGATGAGAGGAGGCGGTGGCTATGCCTGCTGCATTCGGTCTGTGTATATTGTTACTGCCTCCTTCTCCTGCCAGCATTGGTGCCAGCATGTACCCAAAATACCAGGAAATACTGACTGTTCCCATTTGAGAATGCCCTTCAAACAAATGAGGAGGAGATGATTAGGCTGTTTTCAAGTAAAGCAGCATTCACCACGAATAACTGTTTCCGTTCTATTTCTGAAGCTGAGTTAGTAGAGACAAGATGGTCCAGTATGGCAGATGGACAAGTAGTCCTGGCTGGAAGTTTATATTTAGAAGTTATTATGGAACAAAACTTCTGAAGTGGAGTAAGACAGGAACAGGGTGGGAAAGGCATCTGCCTATGATAGTTGAGGTTGAATAGCATTCCTGGAGACAGCAGTGCTAAGGAAAGAATTCTGCAAGGCCACTGACCCCTTTAGCACTCTTCATATTCTGCTTCAGTACAGAATAAATAAAATAAAATAATAATTTTATTTTTATAGAACCCCTTGCCTACATGGCTCTTGGAGTGCTTTATATGAATAAAAAAGCATAATATAAACAATTTAAAACAAGCAATTAAAAGAATATTTAAAAATTGTACGATAGGTGAAGGAAAAAGGGAGGACAAAATACAAGTACCAGATCATTCATTCTACTTGAATGCATAAAGCTAATGTATCACATTTCTACAATGTAAATGGTCAAATACTATAAATATTCTTCCAGCAGCAGGGGCGTAGCTAGCTTGGGAGGGGCCCGGGAAAAAGAAATGTCCATGGGCCCCCCTGCCTCTTTTTTCCTGCTGGTGGTGAAGCGGCCAGCCGGCCCAGGAGTGCCTCCCAGCTCAACTAGTCTAGGGGCGGTGGGCTACTGGTGCTCGAGACTTACTTGCTCTCTGCAGAGTCTGCTGCATGCTGCTGGTGGCCTGCTGCTGGGCCCATCCATCTTCTGGGCCAGCAGTGAGCTGATCTCATGGTGCACTCTATCCCTTGCGGCTCGCTGCCCGCACGCTGGGGCTGAGCACAGCCAGCAGCAGCAGTGCCGTTGCTGCCCCGGCCCACCTGACTAGCCCTGGAGGCCGGGAGTTGGCTGGGCTGGCTTGATGCAGGGAGTGCTGGAGTGGGAAGGTGTCCGGCGGTGGTTCCACTCAGTTACCAAGAGGAGTCGCTGCCGGGCACCTTCCCGCTTGGGCTGGGCCTCTCTAGAGCCAGCCCTGCCTGGACCAGGTCCAGACTGGTGGGGAGGACTCCTCCAGAAAGCGGCGCTGGGGGCAAGCTGAGCCATGAGGCTTGTGAGTGTGACCTGGCCTGACATAGACTGCTTTATGGGGCCCCTCCCTGCCCACGGTTGCAACGTGGGCAGGGAGGGGGAAGGGGCCCATGCACAGCTGGAAGGGCCCCCAGCGAGCTCGGGTGGCAATTTTTAAAAAAAGAGGGAAAAAAAGCTGGGGGGAAGGTGGCTTAGCTACCTTGAATATTGGGCCCCCAGCCAGTATGGGCCCCAGGACGAATGTCTCTGTTTGTCCGATGGTAGCTACGCCCCTGGTGCTTTCAACAAACAACATACAAATCTTCACTAAAATCATTCTTTATATTTCTTCATTCTAAAATGCATTATGTTTTCTTCTTTACCAAGTTCTGATTATATGATATTCTGACTATATTGTACCTCAAGAGAATCAATTACAATAATACTTTATCTTGGGGATGAAAAGACATATGTTCCACAAAATAGCGGATAAGATGTGGTCCCAATTCTGCAAATAGAGAAGGCCTTCAATCCAGCAGCGGATTGGCACTGCTTCTACCGTCGCGCCTCCCCTCCTGCACATCATCAACCACTCCATCTCAACCAGCTCCTTCCCTTCTGTCTTTAAAAACGCCACTGTCTCCGCCATCCTCAAAAAGTCCACTCTGGATCCCTCTGAACCCTCTTATTACCATCCTGTCTCGCTCCTCCCTTTTGCTTCCAAGCTCCTTGAACAGGTTTGTCTACTCCTGTTGCCTCGACCTCCTCTACGCCAGCTCCTCCCTTCATCCCCTCCAATCTGGCTTCCGCCCCCTTCACTCCACTGAAACCACTCTGGCTAAGATCACCAACGATCTTCTTGTGGCTAAATCCAACTGCCTTTACTCTATTCTTGTCCTCCTGGATCTCTCTGCTGCTTTCAACATTGTTGACCACTCGCTCCTGCTTGATTCGCTTCACTCCCTGGGATTCTGGGACTCTGTCCTTGACTGGTTCTCTTCTTACCTTTCTGACCACTCCCTCAATGTATCTCTTCCTAACTCCTCCCTTTTCTCCTCCCTGCCCCTCTCTGTCAGAATTCCCCATGGCTCTGTCCTTGGCTCTGTCCTTGGCCCTCTCCTCTTCTCTAGCTGCACCCATTCCCTAGGCAAACTCATTGCCTCCCACGGTTTCCAATACCACCTATACGCTGATGATACTCAACTCTCTCTTTCCACTCCTTCCCTCTTCCCCTCTGTTCAAGCGCGTCTCACCAACTGCCTCTCTGATATCTCCACCTGGATGTCTCAACGCCAACTCAAACTGAACATGGAGAAAACTGAACTCCTTATCTCCCTCCCAATCCTTCCTCTCCCTCTTCCCTGTCAATTGCCACTGATGGGGTCTCCATCCTCCCTGTCCCCGAAGCCCGTAGCCTGTGCTTCATCTTTGACTCGCACCTTACCTTCAAACCCTACATTGACTCCGTGGCCAAATCCTGCCACTTCTCCCTCCACAACTTTGCTAAGATCCGCCCTTTTCTGTCTGTCTCCTCTGCCAAAACTCTCATCCATGCCCTAGTCATCTCACGCCTCGACTATTGTAACTTCCTGCTCGCTGGCCTTCCCCACTCTCACCTTTCTTCCCTCATCTCTGTTCAAAACTCTGCTGGAATGATCATCCACCAAACCCGTTGCTTTGACCATGTGCAGCCGCTGCTCTCCTCTCTCCACTGGCTCCCCCTTCCTGAGCATATTCTGCACAAGCTTCTTGTCTTCACCTACAAAGCTCTTCACAACCTCGCTCCCCCCTACCTCTCTGCCCTGATATCCTTCCAAACCCCTGTTTGAGCACTCCGTTCCTCTTCCATCCCCTCCCTCTTCCTCCCACACCTTCCCTGCTCCCCCAACTGCCTTCATCCCTTCTCCCTCACTGCCCCGCATGCCTANCCATAGTGGACTTGCCCTTTTGGAGGCCTGCCTGCTCTGGTTCCATAATATGGGAAGAGTCCATCCAGTGTTGTAAGTTTAACAACAAATAGCGGGCATATAATTTCCCCACCGTGCTTAGCAAGCTGATGGGGCGGTAATTCCCAGGGAAGGCAGGGTCCCCCTTCTTAAAGATAGGAAGCACAATGCTATTTAGCCACGAGACTGGGATCTTTCCAGACTCGTTAATGGCAGTGAATAGGAGTGGCAATATTTCAGGCCACCAATCGGGTGCACACTTCAAACACTCCGGGGGGGATGAAGTCTTCGCGGCGCCTTACCTGATTTAAGATTGGAAATTAAATCCATGATTTCACCCGGGGAAACTGGCCGCCACAGTGGAAAACAGTCCTTTGGGTGGGTAGACACACTGAGGCAACCAGGGGTAGAAAAAGAAGAGAGTTCTGTAAAATGTTGTACCCACTGGTCTGAGGAAATCAAAGGCATAGCGAAGGGCTTTCCCCTTAGCCCAGCATGATGAATCAATTCCCAAAATTTCAGAGAATCGCCCTCACCAGCTGCACTCTGTAAAAAAAAACCCCAACTTTTGTGCTGGAATACCGACTTCTTATAAGACAATAGCTTCCGGTACCTGGATCTAAAGGACTGTAACTGGATACGGAGGTCCCTTGTGGGATTCAAACTTACTGCCCGTGCCACTTTCTGGAGTGCGGTTCTTTCAAGCCGACACTTTTTGTCGAACCAAGCATAATTTGACTTACTAAGATTCGAATCTTTAATTACTGACAAAGTGGGAGCCAACATGCTAATTAGGTTTCCATAATGGGAAAAGATATTATCGCCCATAGCTTTAATGCCCGCACTACATACCTCAGCCTCAGGAGATTAAATAAAACTCACCACTCTTGCCTCATCCTCTCCAGTCCATTTGACACGGGCCAAATTTGTAGTAGCCGGTAATTCAGCCAATCTTACTGTTGGCTCCCTTAAAAAAGGAGAATCTATATTGTCCGAAACTGATAAAATTAGTGGAAAATGATCGGACTCCACTCTAGGTCTAATTTGCAATGTGTGGATATTTTGCAAAAAAACCTTAGAAGCCAAAAAGTAATTGATTACGCTGGAACCCAGGTATGAATGGTGTGTGAAATTATCCATCTGGTCACCCCTCAGACGTCCATTTAATAGGGCTAGATCTAAATTGCCACAAAAGTCAAACAAATGTTTGGCCTCGGGGCTAATCACCCTATCGCGAGAACTTCTTGGAGCCAATTCTATGGGCTCTGAAGACTCATCCAGCGGGACACCGACTATAGCTGTCTCTAGGTTACCAGTCCTGATGTTAAAATCTCCACCAATAATAAGGGGAGACAATGGATGCAATCTTTTAGCTTTGAAAAACATCTCTACTGCTATCTCCCAGAAATTTTCGGGGAAGTAAGCCGAAGATAACGGACGGAGGTACACAATACCTATTAGAATACCTTGCCCCAAGGGAAAAGTACAATGAAAAATTACTAAATTAGATTTGAAGAAAGCCTCTTGTTACCACTTTAATCTTAAATGTTTTAGAAACGAATAGTGCCAGTCCTCCACGTGGTCTGCCGTAGGCAGCTGAGGGTGTAGCCTGGACACAATAAACATCAAACCCCCCACAAATAAAATTATACAAACACCACGTTTCTTGCATAAGTAGAATGTCAAAACCAGCAATGAAATCATGAAAGTCTTTGTCTAACTGGCAGGACTTCCATCCTGTAATATTCCAGGAGGCAATCGTAAGCCCCACGGATTCATCTATTGACTGTCACGCCCCCTCATCAGAAACCACTGGGGGAACCTGCTGCATTCCCTCCATTGGGCCAGTCTGTGACTTTGGAGATGAATGAACCAAAGTCTCAGGTTGCCGAGAGCACGGCTGGTCCTGGAGGCAACCGTACATACTATCCCCCCTCGTAAGCCCTTTTGGTTGATCCTCCGGATAGGAAAAGGACCCTACCTGTACCCTACCATCAGCAGCACTAAGCCACGAGTCCTCTCCCATACAAGTTAATGATCTCAACGTTTCTCTCCTGATAGACGACAAAACAGGAGAAACTAAAGGAGAGGGCAGATTAGTACTTTGTGACAATATAGACGGTAACCCTCCTCGCCTCTTTCGCTTCATAGGGGAAACCTTATGCTGTCTTAAATCCCTCAATTGGCTATATAGCTGTTCTAATCGGGTCATTAAATTCCCTTGTGATGGTAAAACAGGGGAGGGCCCATCTACCCTTGAATGTAAAACTGCTACTCCAGGGGCTGGTAGGGGTTGAGGAGAATTGCAAAGCAAATCTACCTCCATCCCCATAGGAATCAAGACGTTCCCTGGAAGGGATTGCCTCAAGTCTCCATCATTGATTTTAGGCCCAGGTAGAAACTTATTGGCCCCTGATAAACACAACCCAGAATTCAATGGGTGTGAAGCGTCTTTTCATAAAGGAATTGCTTCCTCTTGGCATACCAGACCTGCTTAGGTGCCATAAGCTCTAGAGGGATAAACTGCTGATTTATTTAGACAGAGCCGGTTATCCATTATTAGTCTGACCCATGCATCAGAATTAAACTAGACTTTGACTTAACCATGACATGTCATGGCGGGTAATTGGTTCATTTAAGAGAACCCGAAGATGCTCGGCTGCATCTAAAGGGGTATCCCAGTGGGGCACTCGCCCACCTGAGAAGGGAAGAACTACAAAAATAAGATTGAGCTGAAGTAACTCAAAGATCTCTGACCTTTGAGACTCTAGATTTTGCTGAGGAAAAGCGGGAACTGGGAGGACCGCAGTATCTAAAGTTTTAGTATTAATTGGCTGTACTCTTATGGGCACCCCAGACAACCTAGAACCTTGGGGTACCCTAGACTGAAGAGTAGGAACATTAAGTGGTTCCTTATGTAGAATCAAAGTGTCCATTTTCCCATTTAATTGATTCATCTGTTGAAACATAAAGCGTAAAGTCTCCGTTGTTAGAGTGACATGATCAGATAAAAAGTCAGTTAAATGGTCGCTGACCAGGAAGGCAGAGTCATCTTTAAGTGCAGAGTCCATTTGACAACTATTGTGGAGTGGTAAGACCTAGGGGGCAGTTGTTGTCAATGTAGGTGGCTCCAGAGAGGCCAGCCGAGGGCGAGTTTCCAGCAATAAAGTATGACTGCTGAGTTGGGGAGGAAAAGAGTACCTGCCAGTCTCACCAGAGGGAGCCGGTGCATGTTGCAAGAACCCATCGATCTTCCTTTGTTTTGCTAGAACTAATGATGGCAAAGACGTATCAACAGTGTCTATACGAGATCTCTTATTGCTTGTGGTAGCCATTTCAGGAGGAGAAAAAAGAGACCCCCGGCTCCTCCGGCCTGCGCCTAAGGCCGCGCGCACAAGGGCGAACCCTTGCGCGCGTAGCCCTTAGGCGCGCATGCCCACGGTGCGCATGCTAGGAAAGCTCTGCTCTTAACTCCCCGCACCAGGTGGCGGGACCAATCGGAGCGGTAGCTTGTTTCAGGTGTCAGCCTGCGCTCAGCTGATCACCCTTCAGAAAGCAGGGGCTTGTCTTTCGAGAACCCTACAGGTGGCACTCAATAGGGCAGCAGTCTATCGGGAGACCAGCCTCCCCAGCAGCTCTCCCACAGCGGGTGCTCAGCCAGTTCACTCTCCGCCCTCATTGTATTATTGATTTAAATAAATAAATTTAGTATCTCGCCCCTCCTGGCAGCTCGAGGCGGCTCACAACAGCATAACAACCCAAAGCCTCCTCCAGGAGCAAATTCCACAGCACAGGGGCGACCACCAAAAAAGATCTAACATCAGCGGCCACCCACCTCACCCGGGGAACCTCCAAAAAGACTAACACGGACAATCTCAAGGGTCGCACGGGCACACGAGTAGTGAGGCGGTCCTGCAGATAAGCAGGACCCAGGCTGTGAAGGGCTTTAAAGTTTAGAACCAGCACCTTGAACCTGGCCCAATGCTTTATAGACAGCCAGTGCAGAGCCCGGAGCACAGATGTCATGTGCTCCCTGCGGCCCATCCCCGTAAGGAGACGCGCAATGGCATTCTGCACCAGCTGCAGCCTCTGTACCAGCTTCTCGGAGAGCCCCACGTACAGCACGTTGCAGTAATCCAGCCTTGAGGTGATGAAGGCATGGATGACACTGGCGAGGTTGGAGTCTGAGAGATACGGCCGAAGACGTCGGTCAAGATGTAACTGTGGAAAAGCACTCCCCGCCACAACCTGAGATTCCAGGCTGAGCCATGAATCGAGGAGCACACCCAGACTCCGCACTTGAGAGACCATGGGATGGTGAACCCCCCCAACAAGAGGCGATTCAACCACCCCCAGGCCCTCCAAGCCCTTGCCCACCAACAACAACTCGGTCTTGTCAGGATTCAATTGCAGATGGCTCAGCCTCATCTAAGCCCCCACAGCCGACAGGCACTGGGAAAATAGGGAGACTGCGTGACCTGGGTCAATGGAAAAAGAGAGGTAGAGCTGAGTGTCATCAGCATACTGATGACACTGCATGCCCTGAAACCCTCTCACAATCTCCCCTAATGGCTGCATATACATGTTAAACAAGAGGGGGGACAGAATAGCACCCTGCGAGACTCCACACGTGAGGTCCCGGGGAGAAGACTTCACTCCCCCCAAAACCACCCGGTGAGTTCTCCCGGCCAGGAACCAACGAAACCAGTCCAAGACCATCCCACCAATCCTGGCACAGTCCCGCAGACGAGTCACCAACACCTCATGATTGACTGTGTCGAATTCAGCCAAAAGGTCTAGCAGGACCAGTAAGGTCTGACGACCCTGGTCCAACGCCAGACGGAGATCATCACCAAGGCCACCAAGGCCGTCTCTGTACCATACCCAGGCCGAAAACCAGACTGAAAGGGGTCAGGGAAACCGGTGCAGTCCAGATGTTCCTGGAGCTGCCGTGCCACAGACCGTTCAATAACCTTCCCTAAAAAGATGAATATTAGATGAATATTAGTTGTGCACAGGAATCAATAATGCTACCGATACCAAAAATAAAATCTTCATTTGAAATGATACTGATATCACTAACGATACTGATAACTATATCGATTATGAATATCGATACCAATAATGAAAATGATATCGATACCGCTAACAAAAACGATACAAAAAATGATAAAAACCGATAATGATAACTAAAATGACACTGTCATTAATAATAACGAAAACGACATTTTTGAACAACGAAAACGAAAAACAAAAACGACATGGGGGCCTGGTGCACACCCCTACCGACAACATGCCGGGGTGGGAAACTACTTGCATTCTTTTTATCTTCCAGAATTAAGCCTTGTGTCAGCTGTATGACCCATTACAGTTTATTTCTAGTTTCAGATTTTACTGTTTTCCTTGATCGAATAATCTCCTGACTACTGATTTTGTAATTCACCGAAGATTTTTGGTGTCCACTGAGCCAACTGCCTACTGTTCTTTTTAAATTTAGAACAGGCAAGAGGAACTGACTTCTGTAAGAACACTATCAGGCCACTAAGCATTCCAATAATGTCTTAGAAAGCAAAACAGCTCACAGCTCTTTGCTGCTTTGCAAAACAATTCTGCTAATTAATTTCTAATTAATTTATTATACTGTATTAGTTACTTTATACCAGTCAGTAAAATGACTGAGGTTTCCTGTCATCTCAAACCTGTTCTTTCATTTATTAATTATTATTATTATTATTAGCAAGCATTTATATAGCGCCAGCAATGTACCTGGCGCTTTACAAAGTAATTGAATAGACACGGTCCCTGCCCTAGGGNCCCTTTTCTGTCTGTCTCCTCTGCCAAAACTCTCATCCATGCCCTAGTCATCTCACGCCTCGACTATTGTAACTTCCTGCTCGCTGGCCTTCCCCACTCTCACCTTTCTTCCCTCATCTCTGTTCAAAACTCTGCTGGAATGATCATCCACCAAACCCGTTGCTTTGACCATGTGCAGCCGCTGCTCTCCTCTCTCCACTGGCTCCCCCTTCCTGAGCATATTCTGCACAAGCTTCTTGTCTTCACCTACAAAGCTCTTCACAACCTCGCTCCCCCCTACCTCTCTGCCCTGATATCCTTCCAAACCCCTGTTTGAGCACTCCGTTCCTCTTCCATCCCCTCCCTCTTCCTCCCACACCTTCCCTGCTCCCCCAACTGCCTTCATCCCTTCTCCCTCACTGCCCCGCATGCCTAGAACTCCCTCCCTGCCCACATCCTCCTTGCCCCCTCCCTTCGTACCTTCAAATCCCTCCTCAAAACCCACCTCTTCCGCTCTGCCTTTCCTACCTCCTGCTAATCATCCCCACCAAGGATTATCCCCCACCTGTTAACTGCAAACTCCCAATGTACTGTAACCAAGCCAAGAGAGTGTACCTGAGTTCTTGCATCCTCATGAATGTTACATCCCTTGTCTCTTCCTCTGTTCCCCCTTCCCTGTCTCTCCTCCCCCTGTCTTCTTTAGATTGTGAGCTCTCAGGCAGGGACCATGTCTATCTTGTTCTCTGTAAAGCACCAGGTGCATCGCTGGTGCTATATAAATGCTAATGCTAATGCTAATAATAGGCATGGGTTAGAACAATTGTGCTTACAAGACTCAGGTCCAAAATAAAGGCTGATGGACCCAAGGCTATCCCACCTTCAGACTGTAAAACATGCAGGCCTGCACAAGATCTCTCTTCCATCTTTGCCAACACCCGCTAGGATACTACAAGAGACCAGTTCCTGTATTCAGATAAGTCCAGGAACTGACAACTAGGGGTGTGCATGTTGTTTTTGTTATTACAATAACGATAATGAAAATTGTTGTTTTTGTTATTGCAATAATGAAAATGACAACCGAGAATAACTACGATACCAAAAACAACAACCGAGAATACGATAATGATACTGAAAACGATATTAAAAACTATACCAAAAACAATACCAAAAACGATAAAAACAACAAAAATGATAACAAGAAATGAAAATGGCATTGTTATCATTGCCATTATTATTAGTGCTGTGGCAGTTGGGTTTTGATGGGAAAATGTGGAGATGGGAGGAGGAAGGAGACATTTCAGAGTCTTAACAGGGTTCAACTCTTGAACTGTGTCTGTGTTGGGAGGGGCGAGCAGCTCAGCAGTATCTGATGGATGTATCGTTGGCCAATGAGCAGCGCAAACAGACCCCAGCAGTCTCATGGGACTTTGTGATTACTCAGTGCCTGCTGCCTCCCACAACCAATCAGGGGGGCTCTGGGGGAGGACACTGCAACCCTTTATAATGGAAGGCTCAGGTTTTTTCTCTCTGTTCTGTGAGAGCTCTGCTTTGTCAGGCTGCGTTTACATAACTGTGGTACTTGCACATAAAACCCCCTTCCTTAGCCCTCATTGAAAGTAAGTAATAAGTTTATTTGTGTAGCCATTGGCTATTACAAATGAATACAAATAAAACACCTGTAACTGGTACAATCTTGCAGAGAAACATCTAGATTAACAAATATTTAAAATCTAATCATCTTTGCTAAGCGACCCTATTCCCCACTCCAACCGAGGGCTATTTCCCACTGAACTCTCAAACAAAACTACAGATGCTCAGGATCCCTAAGAAAAATTAAAGATTTACGCCTACGGGCCACCGCCAATCCGAAGTATGCTACTTGACGAGACACCGGGGAATCTACTGGATTAAGTAATAACCTTAAGATGGAGGAAGGGTTATTAGCTGGAAGGGGAGAGAACCCTGTAATCTTCTCCTTATAATGGTCAAAGCAGGACAGCGGAAAAAAAACATGAGCAAGGGAATCGGACTTCTGAGAATCAGAGGGCACAATACCAGTTTTCTCTAGGAATACCCGCATATTGGCCCTCTAGAATCTCTGAGGAGAAAGTGCCACATCTCAGCCGGGTGAAGGTCTGTCTGGCTTGAGCATCCACCCAGGAGGTTAAGTAATTAGTTTTTAAAGATAAAATAATCGGGGGAAAATAGTCCAGAACTACTCTCTGGGCCCCTAGTAGGGCATCCTCCTGCTGAATCTCTTGATCCGCTAGCCTCTTGAGAATTAGAAATTTGGCTACTGCATAACCTGCCTCCAACAAACAATCACAAGAAAATCCCAGCTTTTGGATTTCCTTCACCAACTTGGAATTCCAGGCCCTCAGTAGATTGTGGGTCGCTGCCAAGGAAATCAGAGACCTATCCTGTCCTGGAAACAGATGGATCCGAAGCCAGTATGTAAGCATAGAGCGCAGGGCAGTATGCCTTAGTGTGTAACAACAGGCTTCGGCTCTTAGTATTACCTGAGGCGTACCCCTAGGGAGACCCAAAACTGTCCGCAAGAACCCATTTTGGATCACTTCAAGTCTACGCACATAGGCGAAGCCCCATACCGAGACTGCATACATAATCTGGGGAACCAACTTTGCCCTAAATAATAGAAGGGCAGGTTGTACCAATTTTCCACCCGGGCCCATAAAGAAACCCACTATTGCTGCTATTGTGCGCTTGGCCTGGGCCCTTACAGCTTCAAAATGTACCCTCCAAAAACCAGAGGCCAAAAAATCACCCCCAGATATTTATAGGAGGACACTTGCTCAACTGGAATACCCCCAATTGTCCATCGATGTTTTTTGTGTTGCCTGGGATTCCCCAGTACCATCACCTTAGTCTTTTCGTAGTTGATAGGAAGCATCACATTACGGCAGTAGATTCCGAATTGGTCCATCACCCAGCGCAAGCCAACCATCGAGTGAGAGACCAAGACGGCGTTATCCGCATACAAAAGGGCAGGAATGATCCTGTCCCCAACTACCGGAGCATGAAAATCTCTAGAATTTAAAAATGAGATGACATAGTTCAGAAAAAGGTTAAATAGTACCGGGGCCAGAATGCATCCCTGTCTAACACCTGATGATACCTGAACTTTGGGGGTTAGACCACTGGGATTAGTGCAGCGAACCTGGAGAGAGTTACCCGTGTGTAGTTTCGTTATTAGAAACAGAAGGCGAGGATCAATTGAGGTCTTATGTAATTTATACCAGACGTGTCCTTGAAACTGAGTCGAACGCCATACAGAGATCGACAAAACAGAGAAAGAAATCCTTCTGGCGGGCAAGAGCTCTATTAATTAAAGCTGACAAAACCATCACATGGTCCATAGTGGACTTGCCCTTTTGGAGGCCTGCCTGCTCTGGTTCCATAATATGGGAAGAGTCCATCCAGTGTTGTAAGTTTAACAACAAATAGCGGGCATATAATTTCCCCACCGTGCTTAGCAAGCTGATGGGGCGGTAATTCCCAGGGAAGGCAGGGTCCCCCTTCTTAAAGATAGGAAGCACAATGCTATTTAGCCACGAGACTGGGATCTTTCCAGACTCGTTAATGGCAGTGAATAGGAGTGGCAATATTTCAGGCCACCAATCGGGTGCACACTTCAAACACTCCGGGGGGGATGAAGTCTTCGCGGCGCCTTACCTGATTTAAGATTGGAAATTAAATCCATGATTTCACCCGGGGAAACTGGCCGCCACAGTGGAAAACAGTCCTTTGGGTGGGTAGACACACTGAGGCAACCAGGGGTAGAAAAAGAAGAGAGTTCTGTAAAATGTTGTACCCACTGGTCTGAGGAAATCAAAGGCATAGCGAAGGGCTTTCCCCTTAGCCCAGCATGATGAATCAATTCCCAAAATTTCAGAGAATCGCCCTCACCAGCTGCACTCTGTAAAAAAAAACCCCAACTTTTGTGCTGGAATACCGACTTCTTATAAGACAATAGCTTCCGGTACCTGGATCTAAAGGACTGTAACTGGATACGGAGGTCCCTTGTGGGATTCAAACTTACTGCCCGTGCCACTTTCTGGAGTGCGGTTCTTTCAAGCCGACACTTTTTGTCGAACCAAGCATAATTTGACTTACTAAGATTCGAATCTTTAATTACTGACAAAGTGGGAGCCAACATGCTAATTAGGTTTCCATAATGGGAAAAGATATTATCGCCCATAGCTTTAATGCCCGCACTACATACCTCAGCCTCAGGAGATTAAATAAAACTCACCACTCTTGCCTCATCCTCTCCAGTCCATTTGACACGGGCCAAATTTGTAGTAGCCGGTAATTCAGCCAATCTTACTGTTGGCTCCCTTAAAAAAGGAGAATCTATATTGTCCGAAACTGATAAAATTAGTGGAAAATGATCGGACTCCACTCTAGGTCTAATTTGCAATGTGTGGATATTTTGCAAAAAAACCTTAGAAGCCAAAAAGTAATTGATTACGCTGGAACCCAGGTATGAATGGTGTGTGAAATTATCCATCTGGTCACCCCTCAGACGTCCATTTAATAGGGCTAGATCTAAATTGCCACAAAAGTCAAACAAATGTTTGGCCTCGGGGCTAATCACCCTATCGCGAGAACTTCTTGGAGCCAATTCTATGGGCTCTGAAGACTCATCCAGCGGGACACCGACTATAGCTGTCTCTAGGTTACCAGTCCTGATGTTAAAATCTCCACCAATAATAAGGGGAGACAATGGATGCAATCTTTTAGCTTTGAAAAACATCTCTACTGCTATCTCCCAGAAATTTTCGGGGAAGTAAGCCGAAGATAACGGACGGAGGTACACAATACCTATTAGAATACCTTGCCCCAAGGGAAAAGTACAATGAAAAATTACTAAATTAGATTTGAAGAAAGCCTCTTGTTACCACTTTAATCTTAAATGTTTTAGAAACGAATAGTGCCAGTCCTCCACGTGGTCTGCCGTAGGCAGCTGAGGGTGTAGCCTGGACACAATAAACATCAAACCCCCCACAAATAAAATTATACAAACACCACGTTTCTTGCATAAGTAGAATGTCAAAACCAGCAATGAAATCATGAAAGTCTTTGTCTAACTGGCAGGACTTCCATCCTGTAATATTCCAGGAGGCAATCGTAAGCCCCACGGATTCATCTATTGACTGTCACGCCCCCTCATCAGAAACCACTGGGGGAACCTGCTGCATTCCCTCCATTGGGCCAGTCTGTGACTTTGGAGATGAATGAACCAAAGTCTCGGGTTGCCGAGAGCACGGCTGGTCCTGGAGGCAACCGTACATACTATCCCCCCTCGTAAGCCCTTTTGGTTGATCCTCCGGATAGGAAAAGGACCCTACCTGTACCCTACCATCAGCAGCACTAAGCCACGAGTCCTCTCCCATACAAGTTAATGATCTCAACGTTTCTCTCCTGATAGACGACAAAACAGGAGAAACTAAAGGAGAGGGCAGATTAGTACTTTGTGACAATATAGACGGTAACCCTCCTCACCTCTTTCGCTTCATAGGGGAAACCTTATGCTGTCTTAAATCCCTCAATTGGCTATATAGCTGTTCTAATCGGGTCATTAAATTCCCTTGTGATGGTAAAACAGGGGAGGGCCCATCTACCCTTGAATGTAAAACTGCTACTCCAGGGGCTGGTAGGGGTTGAGGAGAATTGCAAAGCAAATCTACCTCCATCCCCATAGGAATCAAGACGTTCCCTGGAAGGGATTGCCTCAAGTCTCCATCATTGATTTTAGGCCCAGGTAGAAACTTATTGGCCCCTGATAAACACAACCCAGAATTCAATGGGTGTGAAGCGTCTTTTCATAAAGGAATTGCTTCCTCTTGGCATACCAGACCTGCTTAGGTGCCATAAGCTCTAGAGGGATAAACTGCTGATTTATTTAGACAGAGCCGGTTATCCATTATTAGTCTGACCCATGCATCAGAATTAAACTAGACTTTGACTTAACCATGACATGTCATGGCGGGTAATTGGTTCATTTAAGAGAACCCGAAGATGCTCGGCTGCATCTAAAGGGGTATCCCAGTGGGGCACTCGCCCACCTGAGAAGGGAAGAACTACAAAAATAAGATTGAGCTGAAGTAACTCAAAGATCTCTGACCTTTGAGACTCTAGATTTTGCTGAGGAAAAGCGGGAACTGGGAGGACCGCAGTATCTAAAGTTTTAGTATTAATTGGCTGTACTCTTATGGGCACCCCAGACAACCTAGAACCTTGGGGTACCCTAGACTGAAGAGTAGGAACATTAAGTGGTTCCTTATGTAGAATCAAAGTGTCCATTTTCCCATTTAATTGATTCATCTGTTGAAACATAAAGCGTAAAGTCTCCGTTGTTAGAGTGACATGATCAGATAAAAAGTCAGTTAAATGGTCGCTGACCAGGAAGGCAGAGTCATCTTTAAGTGCAGAGTCCATTTGACAACTATTGTGGAGTGGTAAGACCTAGGGGGCAGTTGTTGTCAATGTAGGTGGCTCCAGAGAGGCCAGCCGAGGGCGAGTTTCCAGCAATAAAGTATGACTGCTGAGTTGGGGAGGAAAAGAGTACCTGCCAGTCTCACCAGAGGGAGCCGGTGCATGTTGCAAGAACCCATCGATCTTCCTTTGTTTTGCTAGAACTAATGATGGCAAAGACGTATCAACAGTGTCTATACGAGATCTCTTATTGCTTGTGGTAGCCATTTCAGGAGGAGAAAAAAGAGACCCCCGGCTCCTCCGGCCTGCGCCTAAGGCCGCGCGCACAAGGGCGAACCCTTGCGCGCGTAGCCCTTAGGCGCGCATGCCCACGGTGCGCATGCTAGGAAAGCTCTGCTCTTAACTCCCCGCACCAGGTGGCGGGACCAATCGGAGCGGTAGCTTGTTTCAGGTGTCAGCCTGCGCTCAGCTGATCACCCTTCAGAAAGCAGGGGCTTGTCTTTCGAGAACCCTACAGGTGGCACTCAATAGGGCAGCAGTCTATCGGGAGACCAGCCTCCCCAGCAGCTCTCCCACAGCGGGTGCTCAGCCAGTTCACTCTCCGCCCTCATTGTATTATTGATTTAAATAAATAAATTTAGTATCTCGCCCCTCCTGGCAGCTCGAGGCGGCTCACAACAGCATAACAACCCAAAGCCTCCTCCAGGAGCAAATTCCACAGCACAGGGGCGACCACCAAAAAAGATCTAACATCAGAGGCCACCCACCTCACCCGGGGAACCTCCAAAAAGACTAACACGGACAATCTCAAGGGTCGCACGGGCACACGAGTAGTGAGGCGGTCCTGCAGATAAGCAGGACCCAGGCTGTGAAGGGCTTTAAAGTTTAGAACCAGCACCTTGAACCTGGCCCAATGCTTTATAGACAGCCAGTGCAGAGCCCGGAGCACAGATGTCATGTGCTCCCTGCGGCCCATCCCCGTAAGGAGACGCGCAATGGCATTCTGCACCAGCTGCAGCCTCTGTACCAGCTTCTCGGAGAGCCCCACGTACAGCACGTTGCAGTAATCCAGCCTTGAGGTGATGAAGGCATGGATGACACTGGCGAGGTTGGAGTCTGAGAGATACGGCCGAAGACGTCGGTCAAGATGTAACTGTGGAAAAGCACTCCCCGCCACAACCTGAGATTCCAGGCTGAGCCATGAATCGAGGAGCACACCCAGACTCCGCACTTGAGAGACCATGGGATGGTGAACCCCCCCAACAAGAGGCGATTCAACCACCCCCAGGCCCTCCAAGCCCTTGCCCACCAACAACAACTCGGTCTTGTCAGGATTCAATTGCAGATGGCTCAGCCTCATCTAAGCCCCCACAGCCGACAGGCACTGGGAAAATAGGGAGACTGCGTGACCTGGGTCAATGGAAAAAGAGAGGTAGAGCTGAGTGTCATCAGCATACTGATGACACTGCATGCCCTGAAACCCTCTCACAAT
>QEPC01012655.1:2129117-2158898 GCA_003113815.1 Sphenodon punctatus | reverse complement strand
GGGGTGGGGGGGAGACGAAGGAAGGGGAAGAGAGGGCAAGGCAGATGTGGGCAGGGAGGGAGTTCCAGGCGTGGGGGCAGCTAGGGAGAAGGGACAAAGGCGGTTAGTGAAGCAGGGGAGGCGTGGGAGGATGAGAGAGGGAACAGAGGAGAAGCAGAGTTCACGGACCAGAGTACGGTGGGAATTTAACTGTAAGATCATCTTTATTGTCAATGCAGTCATAATAGTTACAATAACATGGCCTTATGGTAATACACAGACTCCACTATAATTTAATTATACAGTTAATGAGGTTAATTAGCAAACACCACATTTTGAAAGGGAATATACAGGGGTTATAAATAAAGGCAGATTACACTGCAACTATTTTCTTTCAACACCAATATAAACTTAATTCTTATCTAAGCCACTGGCTTTCATTAACTCAAAATATCATCATTAGACTGTTATTAATCTAAGGAATTATTGGTTGCTAATATGCTTGATGTTCAGTCAAATCAAGGTAAATGATTAAAATTTTAAAAATACAGCTGCATTAAGGACTTAAATTAAGTTAATTTAATTATTTATTGAATTATTAAATTTATACTCCGTCCCTCTTGAATCCAGCTCGAGGCGGCTTCCAACAATAAAATACAATTTAAAACAATTCAAAAACCACTTAAAAATACCATATAAACATTTAAAATTACATATAAAACAGGGTCAGGGATACAAATCGCTTGGGATAGGGGAATAAAAATCTAATTCTAAATGATACACTATTAAAGTGTACTGTCCAAGCTAGTTTTCGATTAACCATGGATGAGTGTGAAAGTGTGAGGACAACTCCTTCCATTGTAACTCACAAGGGGCAGAATTTGCCTTAATACAGATATTAAAGTGAAGCAAGAGAATCCTAAAGAGATTAGGGATATCCAAGAAAAATTTCAAGCTTGAGTTAGATCTATGAAGTATTCATGGGAAGGAAGACCTCGAGTCCTGGCTCAGAAGCTCCAGGTCTTAGCCAGAGTCTCGCACGTTGGGGCAAGTAGTAGAATAAGTTTCCCTTGATCAATTTTTTTTTATATTGCCAACAGACATGCAGATTTGGGTAAAATGACAAAAGCTGTAAACTTTGGAGATTGCCAGAGAGGCTTCCAAGACCTACTCACTGACAACACCAGAAGTGGGGAGATCTTGGGGGGGAGGGGAGGAGAAGACCTTAATTACGGGCAAGCACAAGTAACGTTGCCACCAAGGGCCCTCCCACTGGAAATAAATTTAAGAAAAAAACAGCCACTAGTTGTGGATGGGGAGGCTAACGTACTGCACTAGTTGAGAGGAAATCTGAAATTAGTGACATGGGGGGGCCAGCCTTGTCCCAGTCAGACTGGTGGAAGATTAAAGAATTTGTTACTTTTGTTTTGAGGATGTCGGTCACCTCTGGAGAGATTGTTCCCCTATGGAGTGTGACGACAGCTGGGCCTTTAGTTGTAGACTGACTGGTCAATATGTAGGGCAAGTAGTTCAGTGCTGGTTTCCGGGTCTTATGATCTAAGACTCGTCTCTAAAAGAAGGAAAGAGTGCAGCAGGGAATCTTAGCGCTGACATGAAAAGAGCAGGCACTTTAGGTAGTTAGGGGATGAACCATATTTTATTTTATTATTTTTATTTTTCAGACTTATATCCCGCCCCCTCCTGCAATGCAGCTCAGGGCGGCTTACAACAATAATAAAAACCACATCTAGATGTGTATAAGAGACAGGTCCGAAGCCAGTATGTAAGCATAGAGCGCAGGGCAGTATGCCTTAGTGTGTAACAACAGGCTTCGGCTCTTAGTATTACCTGAGGCGTACCCCTAGGGAGACCCAAAACTGTCCGCAAGAACCCATTTTGGATCACTTCAAGTCTACGCACATAGGCGAAGCCCCATACCGAGACTGCATACATAATCTGGGGAACCAACTTTGCCCTAAATAATAGAAGGGCAGGTTGTACCAATTTTCCACCCGGGCCCATAAAGAAACCCACTATTGCTGCTATTGTGCGCTTGGCCTGGGCCCTTACAGCTTCAAAATGTACCCTCCAAAAACCAGAGGCCAAAAAATCACCCCCAGATATTTATAGGAGGACACTTGCTCAACTGGAATACCCCCAATTGTCCATCGATGTTTTTTGTGTTGCCTGGGATTCCCCAGTACCATCACCTTAGTCTTTTCGTAGTTGATAGGAAGCATCACATTACGGCAGTAGATTCCGAATTGGTCCATCACCCAGCGCAAGCCAACCATCGAGTGAGAGACCAAGACGGCGTTATCCGCATACAAAAGGGCAGGAATGATCCTGTCCCCAACTACCGGAGCATGAAAATCTCTAGAATTTAAAAATGAGATGACATAGTTCAGAAAAAGGTTAAATAGTACCGGGGCCAGAATGCATCCCTGTCTAACACCTGATGATACCTGAACTTTGGGGGTTAGACCACTGGGATTAGTGCAGCGAACCTGGAGAGAGTTACCCGTGTGTAGTTTCGTTATTAGAAACAGAAGGCGAGGATCAATTGAGGTCTTATGTAATTTATACCAGACGTGTCCTTGAAACTGAGTCGAACGCCATACAGAGATCGACAAAACAGAGAAAGAAATCCTTCTGGCGGGCAAGAGCTCTATTAATTAAAGCTGACAAAACCATCACATGGTCCATAGTGGACTTGCCCTTTTGGAGGCCTGCCTGCTCTGGTTCCATAATATGGGAAGAGTCCATCCAGTGTTGTAAGTTTAACAACAAATAGCGGGCATATAATTTCCCCACCGTGCTTAGCAAGCTGATGGGGCGGTAATTCCCAGGGAAGGCAGGGTCCCCCTTCTTAAAGATAGGAAGCACAATGCTATTTAGCCACGAGACTGGGATCTTTCCAGACTCGTTAATGGCAGTGAATAGGAGTGGCAATATTTCAGGCCACCAATCGGGTGCACACTTCAAACACTCCGGGGGGGATGAAGTCTTCGCGGCGCCTTACCTGATTTAAGATTGGAAATTAAATCCATGATTTCACCCGGGGAAACTGGCCGCCACAGTGGAAAACAGTCCTTTGGGTGGGTAGACACACTGAGGCAACCAGGGGTAGAAAAAGAAGAGAGTTCTGTAAAATGTTGTACCCACTGGTCTGAGGAAATCAAAGGCATAGCGAAGGGCTTTCCCCTTAGCCCAGCATGATGAATCAATTCCCAAAATTTCAGAGAATCGCCCTCACCAGCTGCACTCTGTAAAAAAAAACCCCAACTTTTGTGCTGGAATACCGACTTCTTATAAGACAATAGCTTCCGGTACCTGGATCTAAAGGACTGTAACTGGATACGGAGGTCCCTTGTGGGATTCAAACTTACTGCCCGTGCCACTTTCTGGAGTGCGGTTCTTTCAAGCCGACACTTTTTGTCGAACCAAGCATAATTTGACTTACTAAGATTCGAATCTTTAATTACTGACAAAGTGGGAGCCAACATGCTAATTAGGTTTCCATAATGGGAAAAGATATTATCGCCCATAGCTTTAATGCCCGCACTACATACCTCAGCCTCAGGAGATTAAATAAAACTCACCACTCTTGCCTCATCCTCTCCAGTCCATTTGACACGGGCCAAATTTGTAGTAGCCGGTAATTCAGCCAATCTTACTGTTGGCTCCCTTAAAAAAGGAGAATCTATATTGTCCGAAACTGATAAAATTAGTGGAAAATGATCGGACTCCACTCTAGGTCTAATTTGCAATGTGTGGATATTTTGCAAAAAAACCTTAGAAGCCAAAAAGTAATTGATTACGCTGGAACCCAGGTATGAATGGTGTGTGAAATTATCCATCTGGTCACCCCTCAGACGTCCATTTAATAGGGCTAGATCTAAATTGCCACAAAAGTCAAACAAATGTTTGGCCTCGGGGCTAATCACCCTATCGCGAGAACTTCTTGGAGCCAATTCTATGGGCTCTGAAGACTCATCCAGCGGGACACCGACTATAGCTGTCTCTAGGTTACCAGTCCTGATGTTAAAATCTCCACCAATAATAAGGGGAGACAATGGATGCAATCTTTTAGCTTTGAAAAACATCTCTACTGCTATCTCCCAGAAATTTTCGGGGAAGTAAGCCGAAGATAACGGACGGAGGTACACAATACCTATTAGAATACCTTGCCCCAAGGGAAAAGTACAATGAAAAATTACTAAATTAGATTTGAAGAAAGCCTCTTGTTACCACTTTAATCTTAAATGTTTTAGAAACGAATAGTGCCAGTCCTCCACGTGGTCTGCCGTAGGCAGCTGAGGGTGTAGCCTGGACACAATAAACATCAAACCCCCCACAAATAAAATTATACAAACACCACGTTTCTTGCATAAGTAGAATGTCAAAACCAGCAATGAAATCATGAAAGTCTTTGTCTAACTGGCAGGACTTCCATCCTGTAATATTCCAGGAGGCAATCGTAAGCCCCACGGATTCATCTATTGACTGTCACGCCCCCTCATCAGAAACCACTGGGGGAACCTGCTGCATTCCCTCCATTGGGCCAGTCTGTGACTTTGGAGATGAATGAACCAAAGTCTCGGGTTGCCGAGAGCACGGCTGGTCCTGGAGGCAACCGTACATACTATCCCCCCTCGTAAGCCCTTTTGGTTGATCCTCCGGATAGGAAAAGGACCCTACCTGTACCCTACCATCAGCAGCACTAAGCCACGAGTCCTCTCCCATACAAGTTAATGATCTCAACGTTTCTCTCCTGATAGACGACAAAACAGGAGAAACTAAAGGAGAGGGCAGATTAGTACTTTGTGACAATATAGACGGTAACCCTCCTCACCTCTTTCGCTTCATAGGGGAAACCTTATGCTGTCTTAAATCCCTCAATTGGCTATATAGCTGTTCTAATCGGGTCATTAAATTCCCTTGTGATGGTAAAACAGGGGAGGGCCCATCTACCCTTGAATGTAAAACTGCTACTCCAGGGGCTGGTAGGGGTTGAGGAGAATTGCAAAGCAAATCTACCTCCATCCCCATAGGAATCAAGACGTTCCCTGGAAGGGATTGCCTCAAGTCTCCATCATTGATTTTAGGCCCAGGTAGAAACTTATTGGCCCCTGATAAACACAACCCAGAATTCAATGGGTGTGAAGCGTCTTTTCATAAAGGAATTGCTTCCTCTTGGCATACCAGACCTGCTTAGGTGCCATAAGCTCTAGAGGGATAAACTGCTGATTTATTTAGACAGAGCCGGTTATCCATTATTAGTCTGACCCATGCATCAGAATTAAACTAGACTTTGACTTAACCATGACATGTCATGGCGGGTAATTGGTTCATTTAAGAGAACCCGAAGATGCTCGGCTGCATCTAAAGGGGTATCCCAGTGGGGCACTCGCCCACCTGAGAAGGGAAGAACTACAAAAATAAGATTGAGCTGAAGTAACTCAAAGATCTCTGACCTTTGAGACTCTAGATTTTGCTGAGGAAAAGCGGGAACTGGGAGGACCGCAGTATCTAAAGTTTTAGTATTAATTGGCTGTACTCTTATGGGCACCCCAGACAACCTAGAACCTTGGGGTACCCTAGACTGAAGAGTAGGAACATTAAGTGGTTCCTTATGTAGAATCAAAGTGTCCATTTTCCCATTTAATTGATTCATCTGTTGAAACATAAAGCGTAAAGTCTCCGTTGTTAGAGTGACATGATCAGATAAAAAGTCAGTTAAATGGTCGCTGACCAGGAAGGCAGAGTCATCTTTAAGTGCAGAGTCCATTTGACAACTATTGTGGAGTGGTAAGACCTAGGGGGCAGTTGTTGTCAATGTAGGTGGCTCCAGAGAGGCCAGCCGAGGGCGAGTTTCCAGCAATAAAGTATGACTGCTGAGTTGGGGAGGAAAAGAGTACCTGCCAGTCTCACCAGAGGGAGCCGGTGCATGTTGCAAGAACCCATCGATCTTCCTTTGTTTTGCTAGAACTAATGATGGCAAAGACGTATCAACAGTGTCTATACGAGATCTCTTATTGCTTGTGGTAGCCATTTCAGGAGGAGAAAAAAGAGACCCCCGGCTCCTCCGGCCTGCGCCTAAGGCCGCGCGCACAAGGGCGAACCCTTGCGCGCGTAGCCCTTAGGCGCGCATGCCCACGGTGCGCATGCTAGGAAAGCTCTGCTCTTAACTCCCCGCACCAGGTGGCGGGACCAATCGGAGCGGTAGCTTGTTTCAGGTGTCAGCCTGCGCTCAGCTGATCACCCTTCAGAAAGCAGGGGCTTGTCTTTCGAGAACCCTACAGGTGGCACTCAATAGGGCAGCAGTCTATCGGGAGACCAGCCTCCCCAGCAGCTCTCCCACAGCGGGTGCTCAGCCAGTTCACTCTCCGCCCTCATTGTATTATTGATTTAAATAAATAAATTTAGTATCTCGCCCCTCCTGGCAGCTCGAGGCGGCTCACAACAGCATAACAACCCAAAGCCTCCTCCAGGAGCAAATTCCACAGCACAGGGGCGACCACCAAAAAAGATCTAACATCAGAGGCCACCCACCTCACCCGGGGAACCTCCAAAAAGACTAACACGGACAATCTCAAGGGTCGCACGGGCACACGAGTAGTGAGGCGGTCCTGCAGATAAGCAGGACCCAGGCTGTGAAGGGCTTTAAAGTTTAGAACCAGCACCTTGAACCTGGCCCAATGCTTTATAGACAGCCAGTGCAGAGCCCGGAGCACAGATGTCATGTGCTCCCTGCGGCCCATCCCCGTAAGGAGACGCGCAATGGCATTCTGCACCAGCTGCAGCCTCTGTACCAGCTTCTCGGAGAGCCCCACGTACAGCACGTTGCAGTAATCCAGCCTTGAGGTGATGAAGGCATGGATGACACTGGCGAGGTTGGAGTCTGAGAGATACGGCCGAAGACGTCGGTCAAGATGTAACTGTGGAAAAGCACTCCCCGCCACAACCTGAGATTCCAGGCTGAGCCATGAATCGAGGAGCACACCCAGACTCCGCACTTGAGAGACCATGGGATGGTGAACCCCCCCAACAAGAGGCGATTCAACCACCCCCAGGCCCTCCAAGCCCTTGCCCACCAACAACAACTCGGTCTTGTCAGGATTCAATTGCAGATGGCTCAGCCTCATCTAAGCCCCCACAGCCGACAGGCACTGGGAAAATAGGGAGACTGCGTGACCTGGGTCAATGGAAAAAGAGAGGTAGAGCTGAGTGTCATCAGCATACTGATGACACTGCATGCCCTGAAACCCTCTCACAATCTCCCCTAATGGCTGCATATACATGTTAAACAAGAGGGGGGACAGAATAGCACCCTGCGAGACTCCACACGTGAGGTCCCGGGGAGAAGACTTCACTCCCCCAAAACCACCCGGTGAGTTCTCCCGGCCAGGAACCAACGAAACCAGTCCAAGACCATCCCACCAATCCTGGCACAGTCCCGCAGACGAGTCACCAACACCTCATGATTGACTGTGTCGAATTCAGCCAAAAGGTCTAGCAGGACCAGTAAGGTCTGACGACCCTGGTCCAACGCCAGACGGAGATCATCACCAAGGCCACCAAGGCCGTCTCTGTACCATACCCAGGCCGAAAACCAGACTGAAAGGGGTCAGGGAAACCGGTGCAGTCCAGATGTTCCTGGAGCTGCCGTGCCACAGACCGTTCAATAACCTTCCCTAAAAAGATGAATATTAGATGAATATTAGTTGTGCACAGGAATCAATAATGCTACCGATACCAAAAATAAAATCTTCATTTGAAATGATACTGATATCACTAACGATACTGATAACTATATCGATTATGAATATCGATACCAATAATGAAAATGATATCGATACCGCTAACAAAAACGATACAAAAAATGATAAAAACCGATAATGATAACTAAAATGACACTGTCATTAATAATAACGAAAACGACATTTTTGAACAACGAAAACGAAAAACAAAAACGACATGGGGGCCTGGTGCACACCCCTACCGACAACATGCCGGGGTGGGAAACTACTTGCATTCTTTTTATCTTCCAGAATTAAGCCTTGTGTCAGCTGTATGACCCATTACAGTTTATTTCTAGTTTCAGATTTTACTGTTTTCCTTGATCGAATAATCTCCTGACTACTGATTTTGTAATTCACCGAAGATTTTTGGTGTCCACTGAGCCAACTGCCTACTGTTCTTTTTAAATTTAGAACAGGCAAGAGGAACTGACTTCTGTAAGAACACTATCAGGCCACTAAGCATTCCAATAATGTCTTAGAAAGCAAAACAGCTCACAGCTCTTTGCTGCTTTGCAAAACAATTCTGCTAATTAATTTCTAATTAATTTATTATACTGTATTAGTTACTTTATACCAGTCAGTAAAATGACTGAGGTTTCCTGTCATCTCAAACCTGTTCTTTCATTTATTAATTATTATTATTATTATTAGCAAGCATTTATATAGCGCCAGCAATGTACCTGGCGCTTTACAAAGTAATTGAATAGACACGGTCCCTGCCCTAGGGCTTACAATCTGTGAGACCGGGGGTGGGGGTGGGGAGGCGGGAGACAAAGGAAGGGGAACAGAGGGAGAGACAAGGAGTGTAACATTCACAAGGATGTGAGGTCCCAGGTTCACGTGCTTGGCTTGGTTACATCAAGAATGATGGCTGGTTGGTTCATGTGGTGAGGATATGAGTACACAGACCTCAGGTAACAGATTGTACTGGATGGAGGTATCAGCAGGAGTTAGGTGAGGAAAGCGAGGAGTTGGGGAGGGCAGAGCGGAAGAGGTGGGTCTTGAGGAGGGATTTGAAGGTACGAAGGGAGAGGGCAAGGCAGATGTGGGCAGGGAGGGAGTTCCAGGCGTGGGGGCAGCTAGGGAGAAGGGACAAAGGCGGTTAGTGAAGCAGGGGAGGCGTGGGAGGATGAGAGAGGGAACAGAGGAGAAGCAGAGTTCACGGACCAGAGTACGGTGGGAATTTAACTGTAAGATCATCTTTATTGTCAATGCAGTCATAATAGTTACAATAACATGGCCTTATGGTAATACACAGACTCCACTATAATTTAATTATACAGTTAATGAGGTTAATTAGCAAACACCACATTTTGAAAGGGAATATACAGGGGTTATAAATAAAGGCAGATTACACTGCAACTATTTTCTTTCAACACCAATATAAACTTAATTCTTATCTAAGCCACTGGCTTTCATTAACTCAAAATATCATCATTAGACTGTTATTAATCTAAGGAATTATTGGTTGCTAATATGCTTGATGTTCAGTCAAATCAAGGTAAATGATTAAAATTTTAAAAATACAGCTGCATTAAGGACTCAAATTAAGTTAATTTAATTATTTATTGAATTATTAAATTTATACTCCGTCCCTCTTGAATCCAGCTCGAGGCGGCTTCCAACAATAAAATACAATTTAAAACAATTCAAAAACCACTTAAAAATACCATATAAACATTTAAAATTACATATAAAACAGGGTCAGGGATACAAATCGCTTGGGATAGGGGAATAAAAATCTAATTCTAAATGATACACTATTAAAGTGTACTGTCCAAGCTAGTTTTCGATTAACCATGGATGAGTGTGAAAGTGTGAGGACAACTCCTTCCATTGTAACTCACAAGGGGCAGAATTTGCCTTAATACAGATATTAAAGTGAAGCAAGAGAATCCTAAAGAGATTAGGGATATCCAAGAAAAATTTCAAGCTTGAGTTAGATCTATGAAGTATTCATGGGAAGGAAGACCTCGAGTCCTGGCTCAGAAGCTCCAGGTCTTAGCCAGAGTCTCGCACGTTGGGGCAAGTAGTAGAATAAGTTTCCCTTGATCAATTTTTTTTTATATTGCCAACAGACATGCAGATTTGGGTAAAATGACAAAAGCTGTAAACTTTGGAGATTGCCAGAGAGGCTTCCAAGACCTACTCACTGACAACACCAGAAGTGGGGAGATCTTGGGGGGGAGGGGAGGAGAAGACCTTAATTACGGGCAAGCACAAGTAACGTTGCCACCAAGGGCCCTCCCACTGGAAATAAATTTAAGAAAAAAACAGCCACTAGTTGTGGATGGGGAGGCTAACGTACTGCACTAGTTGAGAGGAAATCTGAAATTAGTGACATGGGGGGGCCAGCCTTGTCCCAGTCAGACTGGTGGAAGATTAAAGAATTTGTTACTTTTGTTTTGAGGATGTCGGTCACCTCTGGAGAGATTGTTCCCCTATGGAGTGTGACGACAGCTGGGCCTTTAGTTGTAGACTGACTGGTCAATATGGAGGGCAAGTAGTTCAGTGCTGGTTTCCGGGTCTTATGATCTAAGACTCGTCTCTAAAAGAAGGGAAGAGTGCAGCAGGGAATCTTAGCGCTGACATGAAAAGAGCAGGCACTTTAGGTAGTTAGGGGCTGAACCATATTTTATTTTATTATTTTTATTTTTCAGACTTATATCCCGCCCCCTCCTGCAATGCAGCTCAGGGCGGCTTACAACAATAATAAAAACAATTAAAACAGTTAAAATATAAATATAGATATAAAACATCAAAAAACAGGGTTAGGAACAATAACAAATAAATAAATGGGCAGGGGATAAAAATCACCCTCCCCCTCCCTCCCTCCCAAAGGCCTGGGCAAACAGCCAGGTCTTACAGTTCCGCCGAAATGTCAAAAGGCTTGGGGCCAGGCGAGCTTCCTCCGGAAGGGAGTTCCACAGCCGCGGCCCTACCACCGAGAATGCTCGCTCCATCGTGGCCCCCCGCTTAACACGGGGGACCTCCAGGAGGGCACCCCCGGCAGACCGCAGGAGCCGTTCCGGGGCGCGAAGGGCGAGGCGGTCCCTAAGGTAAGAGGGGCCAAGGCCGTATAGGGCTTTATAGATCATTACTAGGACCTTGAACTTGGCCCGGCACACTATCGGCAGCCAGTGCAGCGCTCGGAGCACCGGTGTAATGTGCTCCCGGCGACCCGTCCCCGTAAGAAGACGGGCCGCCGCATTCTGCACCAGCTGCAGCCTCCGGGCCAAGAACAAGGGAAGCCCCACGTAGAGCGCGTTGCAGTAGTCGAGCCTCGAGGTGACGAAGGCATGGATGAGGGAGGCCAGGTCCTTTTGCCTGTGCCAAAAGAAATGCAGGTGCATGCTGGGAAAAGGGCAGTGATTAATGAGTACCAGCTGTGGAAACCCAGGATGGCTAGCTACTTAAGCAAAGAAGCCGTAGGTCCGAGGAGGGGGGATGGCTGAAGGGTAAGGACCTGTGGAAACAGGATCTCCAGACCGAAGGAACCAGGTACTTGGAGTAGAGGCAGAACTAAGCCTACTCAGAGCATCAAAGTGACCATCCTTGGGAACAGACAAGCTAAGTGTGGGACATCCAAGTGGGTTTTCCTATGTTAAGAAGCTGTTATAAACTGTTGGTGGCATAGACTAGGTGTGAGGGGAGGCTTGGAGGCCAGATCCACTAAACCCTTCCAGGCTTCAGGTATGATACTTACCCTGAACTGGGGCTGAGTCTAGATTTAGAAATGACAGGATTGTTGTTAAGTAGCAACTTATTCCCCAGTGATGTGGGTTTTGCGGATAATTTTGAATCAGAAAATTTTCTGAAAAAATTACTGGAAAACATTTTGATGCAAATTTTCAGAAAAAATTCCCAATGCCCTAAATCAACTGGGATTTGATTTAGCATGTTTAATTGACTTGGACTAAGTAAACAAAACTCAAAAAGTACACTATGTTAATTTTATTGTCCTGGATAAATATCTCAAATTTTTATATAATAGCAAAAAGTAGTTGAACTGAAATATTTAATTAGGAAAAAAATTAATAAAGCACACTTAATGTGGTTTAAATGTTCAAACAAATTCAAAGCTTTACTTGGAAGATATTTTGATCGGAGTTATTTGTAAATATTTTAAGACATGACAACTCAATAGCATATACTTCCCTTATACTGTTTAAATTTTAAGAAAAACAAATCAAGATATATTATAAATGCTTCCTAGAGATAGTCACCTAAAAAAAGTTAATGACAGCTTTGAAGCTGCCCAATTTGACTGGTTGCTATTGGGATCCATTCATTATGTTACTAATTAATTTTATGAAACAATGCATTTTTAGAACCAGAAACGTTTCTGAAAAAAATATAGTGGAAAATTTTCTGGAAAATGTTCCATTATGGACAATTTTCTATGGAATGCTTTCAGCCCACTCCTCCCAGAAGGAGTAACCTCAAGCTACAGTTACACTATCAAACCCTTACTCTGACAGTACTCCATCAGTAAGTTTATCAATTAAGCTCTATTAACTTTTAATGCAACAATAGTTTACCAAACAGGACTCACTGAAAACTGCTTCATATTCTAAAATGTTTTTTCACAATATTAAGCAACTGAAAAAACTGAAACTTCTTTAAAAATACATATTTTTAAATACTTTCCTGCTAATAAACACATTCATAATGACACCTATAGACCAAGACTTCTTATACAATACATTGCATAATGAATATACTGCTAAGATGGTTAGTTATTGGGGAAATAGGTCTCTAGTTCTAAACTCTACACTTTCTTCTTGTGTTTCTTTTGATACTGCAATAAACACGCACTTGTATTTAAGACTGAATGTGAATAAAACACATACATGCAATTGAAAAAAGAATAAATAATGTCACATCAAAGGTTTTAGAAAATAAAGTCAATAATAAACTGTTTGAAAGGCAATGCATGTATGTGTGTTAAAAAAATGTAAAAAGGGAAGAAATTCAAAACATAAAAATAGAGAAAGCCAGTGGGAAAGATTAGCAATTTGGCCAGAATACAAGAGGAACATTAAAAAAAACCCCAACACATTGGCATCTGAACAGAATGTGTCACAAAAATGCTGTTATGAAAACATGTACTTAACACACAAATTGAGACAAAAATGTAAAAAGCCATAGATAAAGGGAAACTAAAATAATATTAAATGGTGCTTATTTTTAATCAAAAATTTCATCTGCTTTAGTTATCACTTTAAGCAATGAACAGGATGACAGACTGTCAGTGTGAGAACAAAATATATAGGACTTAGGCAACAAACAGTATCCAAAACAGATCGTAATTCCCTGATATTAATCAGGAACTCCTCTGACAGATCAAGTAAAGTTAATATGATTTATTGAAATGTATGAACATTGTCATGAGAATGCCTATTTCATCTTCAGTCATACCTTTTACATCT
Source organism: Sphenodon punctatus (assembly GCA_003113815.1). NCBI lineage: Eukaryota > Metazoa > Chordata > Lepidosauria > Sphenodontia > Sphenodontidae > Sphenodon > Sphenodon punctatus. The sequence continues at coordinate 2,145,682 of QEPC01012655.1, read as the reverse complement.
TCATCTTCAATGGTTGTATTGGAACTCTCTGTTGACTCCTGTTGAGAAGTAAATACAAGAGAAATGCATAAAATGATCTGTTATGTCATATACTTATTAAAAGTTACATGTGTTGTACAATGCATGCAAAGACCTGAAAGCACGTTTATATGCGATTCAAACACAAATGGTCACAAACACCGAGCCATTTCCTCCTGGAAAAAAATGTCAAGCATTCCCATCCATTTTAAATGGTACATTTTCAAAAGACATATTTCCTACTGTCAAGTTCTTGGACTTTACAATAATGTAAAGAAACTACAAAAAGTCCTTTGTGAAAACGAACTGACTGAGTTTTTCTTTTATACCCTGGAAAACAGAGTATGTCTTAATGGTTCCATGAATTATGACAGCTGAAGTTTGGAGCTTGCCATTTTAAGCTTGGTGAATACCAACTGCATAGAAAAGTCATTCCATATGATTTTTTTATAAGGATAAAGTGTGCAAAACACTGCCTCACATTAATTTACTGTAATTCTTTTAGAGCCTGATCCAGCAAACATTAAAATAAAGTGAAAGTCTCCTGATTGCAGCAAGAACTACATCACCCATGATGATGTTTCTATACCATCCTTATTCTTCAAAGAGAGCATGTTACTGATGAGATTTGCAGCCATGATTTGGGATAAACTGAGATATCTCTGCAGACATGTTCACCATCTACCCAATTTCATAGAAGAAAGACTTACCTATAAGACAGTTGTATTAAACTCACCATAATGTTAAAAAGTCAAGGATACTTAATCACACCCATTTTGAACAAATAATGTGAAAGATCAGCATGCACAAATTAAAGGACACTGTCAAAGCTAGAATAAGAGAGTTTGATTTACTTGTTTCCTTTAAAATTGTTACTAAATTTTCTTTCAGTTTAAAAAACAAGAAGTGTAGCAGCCCAATACCACTAGTTAAATTGTGTAATACAATGCGGGGGGGGTGGAGTGGGAAGGTGGGATGGGGACGGATGAGATTTTCCATGCATCAAAATGGTTAAAATGAACAGATGAGATTCTAAAATACCCTGACAGTGTCCTTTTATTGCCTACATTTGCCAGAGAAAAGTTTCAAGAAATGTAATTAATTTTTCAATTGCTTTTTAAAAAAAATGCATTTTCATCAAAGGATAAAATATATCAACCATCCTGTGAACGCACAAACAAATAAGCCATCATGCTTTTCATACAGTGATTTGTGCTAGGCTGTTTGTTGAAGAGGTTTGTACACACAGATATATCATGCTCTGTAAAAGTTATGTACCACACTTACAATGATACCAAAATCACACACATTCAACCAGAAAAAACCATGCACAAGCTCACACAAGATATGTAGCCAGCTACATAGATGCATCTGCTCCCATTGTCATGCTAGAACATTTATTTTTGCAGACAATACATTTTAACAGCAACTTTCCCTATAAGTGATTTCCATGGTGACTTTTTGGGGAAATAAAAGATCCAAAATGCTATGATTGAATAATAAAGTCAAGTAGATGTAGTCATGCCAAAGAGCTCCAATATTAAATTTTTCCCGTTTTGCAGGCTTTTAATAAAGACTGTCTAAAGCAATAAATGTAGTATGTATACTGCATATTAACACAATGTGAGGGGTGAAATATGGCCCACGTGCACGATAGTATTAAAATGAACTGCATAAAGATACCACAAGGTGTAAAGTAAGAGAATACAAATGAACCTGAGATACGAGTACAATATGCACAATACACACTTTTTTATGCTTGAGAAATGTTTGCATGTGCTGTTATTCACTCTAGCTCAATGTGCTGTTAACGCACAGAACACTGAGCAATCACAAGTTGTTATATTGGATAAATGTGACAAAAATCCTCTGGGGATTTTGATGCCTGTCTGAGTAAGTGGATTCTACAGACGAGTCACAAATGATGCTGTTCCTTAGCCTTTTTCAAGTCCATGCAGAAAAATAAATAAATCAGTTGTTAGAAGCCAATGTCCAAACACAAACCATCACAACCAACAGGAGAAAGAAAATCACTGACAAAATGTATTTAGTTAAGATATATAGCAAAAGAACTGCTTGCTATCTCAAAGTGTTAACTCTTTGATGCTATGGAAGAAGTCTGAAGTTCCATGCAGAAGAAACGTGACAGAATGATGCACAAACATGCTGACAAAACAGCAGATGGACAGAGCTCTGAATATGCCTTCAACTTTAAATACTTAAAAATAACCTCACAGCACTCTGCATCTGAATACAATCGTCTTCTTCTCTTCAAGAACTGAAAGCTTCTGGTCAGAAGCAAGAAATGTAGCACACCCCATGGGCCTGCTTCCACAGGGTGTTAAGCACCCTCAACTTTTTCAGACTTCCACTGAAGCAGAGGGAACTCAGCAACCATGCAAAAAAATGCTCCATGGGATCTAGCCACAGATAAACAAGCCCAACAGGTACCAGATACAACAAATACAGAATACGATTTTCCTTGCTAAACTCTAGGCAATGGGCACATTCTGGTTTGGAATAGTAGATGAAATGTGCACTTTGAAACTAGCAAGATGGAGTTGATTCTTTCTGAATACCTTATTTCCATCAGGGTTGTGGATTACTGTAGTTTGGGGCTCCTGAGTGAGAACAAAATAGAGAGAAAAACAGTTCTCATTGGTAAAGACATTTTCTCATGAGCATGAGGGAAAGCGAGATGAGCCGGATGACAATGGGTGAAAACAGACATGACGCTAACCACCCTTTAACCACCCTTGGTGGTCATTTATGTGTGTTTTAGGGCTGCATAGGGCACCAATACAGCCCTGCAACAGGCATAAATAACCGCCAAGGGTGGTTAAAGGGTGGTTAGCGTCATGTCTGTTTTCACACAATGTCTAAACAATGACAAGAGCTCTAAAAGCAACGTTAATTGCTGACATAAGATGAGACAATGTCTCAAATGGCAAGCCAGCAAGATATTTCACCTTACTACCTACTGTAGCGACATGCAAAGACCTTATTCATGATCAACACATATACAGGGCTTTGAAGCTCTGGAGACCTTAAGAGGCACTCACTGTTTCACAATATCTCAAATCCAATGCGCTGCCCCTTTTTTTTCTGATCCTTCCTTGGCTCAATGCTTTTGCACACACACACAAAAATAAATGAAGACCTGGTTTCATTAAAAAGCACTACTATGCTTATTATTAATGCAAAAATTGAATGAAAGTACGAATAAAGATGGACTAAGCAGGTTCAGGAAGATTTGGATACCTCTAAACACAGAATGTTTGGAAGTACAAGAAATAATTCTAACCTGTGGGTCCTTTTGTACCCTACCAGAACCATCCACAACAGAAAGCTCTTCATGTCATTTCAGAGTTTATCATCATCCATCCTTAGAAAGGTCCCCTGGAAATGCCGGCTATATGGCCCGACTACGCATGTTAAGCAAAGGATATAGTACGTTTTTACAAATGCGCGTACAACTGCTTGGAAATATCTGGTAGAATTATTTATCTAGTGCAAAACCCATAAGCCAGTGCCTTGACATCATTTAACAATGTATCAAGGTATGCAGACTTCAAAGAGAGCTGCATGGGTATAACTGAGAACAGAATTTGTTCCTATATGCATCAAGGTACATAAAAATGATACCACTTAACATACAGAAATTAAGTGGTAGTATTTAGATTTTTGAACTTTGTTATGTAGAACAGTCCTAAGAAATTTGAATTACAACCCCCCCCCCAAGATTGCCATATATATAGTAGCATATACTGCTTTTCTGATTAGTAATACAATCCCCGCAGAGCGTATTTGGGAGTAAAACCTACTGTAGCTTAAAGCATAATAGCAGGTCACAAAAAGCTTTAGGACTAGGTGCCTCTTGATCCCATTAAGTGAAGGCTTACAAAGTCCTGCTGCGTTTTTAGAGAGTAGAGGGAATGAAAATCTGAATAAGGTCTATTTTGTTGTTGCCTAGCAATAGTCCTGTTAGCTCTTTGTGATGTCAATGCTTGTATTTAATGCAAAAGAAAAAGAAAAGAAAGTATAATTTTTTTATTTTAAAAAGTCAGCATTTAAAAATATCAAGACAATCATAAGGCAAAGAGCTAAATGCAACACAAAACACATTCTATTCATTTTCTGACATGACATGCAAAAAAATTCAAATAGGGTTACTGATGATATGACATCCAGCTTAAATGTCACATTGTCTAGTTAGGAACACACAGCTTCATGTCAGACTGCCTCACAAAAAAGAACAAAAAGCCAACCCCAAAGTAGTAGAAAAAAATGCTTCAATTTTTTAGAAAGCAAACAAAGAGTAAAAGCAACAATGGGATAAACAAAAAGAAAACAGTAAAGAACTTAAAGGTAAGAAAAAGGAAGATTCCAGGTATACCAGCGCCGGGGTAGGAATATTTTCTTTGGGGCTGGTTACCACGTTGGTTTTGTTGTTTATCTGTAGATATGCAGAAAATAGAAACAGACAAGCCTTAGACCTCTTCGTAGAGCAAATATCTATATCTCCCTATATAGAACACCTATATAAAGATATAGATATGGAAATAAAGAATCACAGAAGAATGAATTTATGAGCTTGAAAGGAATACTAACAACAGATTGGTAACCGATTGTAGCTTCTCCAAATATGCTAGTTGCATTATTTCTGGCTTGCAACAAGTGGTGCTATATAGATCGTGAATGCTTTCAGCTGTGCCACTAAAATGAGCAGTTTCTAAAATGTAGCTCAAGCCAAGGAGTAGGAATAAGGAGGTAGTGCAGCTTTTACCAAAGAAACACCTATATTTCAATTGATATTATTTGTAAATTTGTTATTAAATATGTAATGGTATTAAATAATATACCTTATTTCTTTTTAGTTCTGGATTGAAACTTTAGATTAACATTATTTAGGTTATTCTTGGGAGGAAATTTCAGTGGTCCAGATTAATTTATCAATTACAACATTGAAAAGAAATTACTTTACTTACTAGAGTGGAAGTCTGATACCAGATTTTTATCAGTGTTAGACAGAATCTGCCCTATTGTATTTATTTTGGAACTTTTCAAACTAAGTGTTTAGCATTTCAACTGAGACATGTGAAAACTGATTTTTTGTAGCTCCTTTTCATTTTACAATCTGATACGCCCTCAGTAGTAAAATACTAATAATTTACATCGACACTTTAGAGCAGAAAATCTGAATGAAATGTATATCTTTATGCAATCTGTCTCATGATCAGCCACTTCTTATGGGATCAAAACTTTGAGAGTTGGATCAGTCCCTCAATTACTATTTTTGGCTCTAATGTGGCAAAGGTTTATGCATGTGCACACTTCAGTAGTTTTACTGGCTTTAAAAGTAAGCACATTTTCAGGAAAGTAGTTTAATAACTGGCAAATAATTATTCTCATGTTTAGGCAAGACATCTGAGTGAATTTAAAATGTATTTGTTTCTAAAACCCATCTGCACCTGCATACTACACATAGATGTCAGTGTGGAAACAAAAGTGTGTTTAAAAATCAGCCCCTAAGTGAGTTTATTATTCTAATTCGAAAGCAAATTTAACTATATATAAAGCTGGCTGGAGTGCTCAAAAATATTTCAGATGATTTTTTGCATATTTTTATTAGTTCTAACAACTGAATACGTAAATTAATAGGCCTACGTAAAGTGTAGACACAATATCAGCCAATCAGAGAAAAGAAACCTTTACTGCTTCACTGAGGTCCTTTTTAAACAGACCCGGGAGGCGCCGCAGTGCGGGGAGATGGGTGGAGGCGGCGACAGGTGTGTGGCCTGTCAGGTGGACACCCACCCACCTCCACTCATAGAGGCATCTCTGTTTTCCCCAATGCCCCTGTGTGTGGGCGATGGGTAGAGATGGGTTGAGCGCGAGAGCGCGCACCCCCCCCGCCCATCCCCACTGGCAGTCACAGAGATGCCTCCCTCTCCCCCACCCAGTTGCCCATGTGGGCAAGGGGAGGGAGGGCATCTCATGTGAAAAGGGCCTGAGTCAGAGTACTGAGAATACAAGAATGCAAATACAGACTTTTCTTCTTTCGCTAACAGACGTTTGTCAAAATTAAATTAATATTAATGATGCATTTAAAAACAAAAAAACCCCCACTGTTTCAATATGTTTAGGAGGGGATTCATTTTTCTTTTTAAAAACCCTTCCTGTCTAGTTGAAGACATTGTTTTTCTAATTATTTGAACACAGAATGGACGATCAAAAATACCTGATTTCTGTTTTCTAGCCTTGACACTGCTGTGCACAGCTGTACGCGAATGGCATAGTTGCCTTGTGAAGAGAGAAGTAATAGTATTTAGGCATTCACTGTGGAATTTCTCTGGCTCCAGTTACTAATATAGCTGCACCCAGTGTAGACAGGAAGTGCTGTTATTTAGATGTGGGGTGATTACCTCAGTTTCAGGCAAGGGTAGACTCCTCTCATGCAAGCAGCAGCTTTATCTATACATACTGTACTAGTGACTAGGGATGGGAATATCAGAATCGGTTCAATATGGTTTGCTCAATTTTGGGGCAAATCATATTGGTCCGATTAATATGATCCTGTAGAGGGATATGATCCAAAAGGATCGGTTCCCCCAACAATGTCCATCAAAGCTCCTTGGAGTGGCACTGGCACCACTCCAAGGAGCTTTCAGGAAGCCCCAGCTCTGTACCTCCTGCCTCCTACCACTTGCTAGGAGCTAGGAGGCAGAGGTGACTGGGTGGGGAGGGAGATGGGAGGTTTAACTTACCTTTTTCCCTTCCAGTGGTGCCCGGCACGGCCTTCTGAGGACCACACCGGGCACAAATAATAATAAGGGAAAAAATCTGCTCATGTGCAAAATGGCCAGCATGGCCATTTTCCAAAATGGCACCGACGCTGCCGGTGCCATTTTGGAAAATGACCACATTTGACATTTTGCGCATGTGCAGTTTTTTTCTTATTATTTTTGCCCGGCGCGAGTCTCAGACAGTGGTGCTGCTGGAAGAGAAAAAGTTAACCCTCCCCTCTCCCTTCCCACCTCTGCCTCCTAGCACCCCTGCCCGGTGCCACACACCTCCCCTGGGCCCCTGCCTGTTTACCTACCCCAGTGCTGCTGCAGCAGGCACTGGGGCAGGCAGGCACGGGCAGGAGTCTGGGGGAGACAGGTGCTGGGTAGAGGTCCTGGGAAGCAACTACTCCCTCCCCACCTCTGTGTGGCCCCTCTACCCTCAGCTCTGCCTCCCCTGGATCCCTGCCCAGTAGCTGGATTTAGGACGTATTGGTTGGAATCCAAACTGATTCTGATCAATACAATCTAAAACGGTATTGAAAGCGGGTTGATACGATTTTGAAACGATCCCAATTTTCAGTACAATTTCCCATCCCATTAAGTGACAGGATTCTGATGACTGGAACAAGCCAAAGTTGGGGCTGGTCTTTACTGGGATAATATGCACCAGGTAACTACAACAACTTGCCAACTCCTTTCCTAACCCAGACTTAGGTGGGGAGGTTCTGGAGGTTAAACGTGACACTACCCCCCAAAAAGTGAGCAGATTAAGGTGTGGGTTTTTGTTGGTGCAGTGATGCTTTGTGGAACCCACCATTGACATAGCTATCCCTTTCCACATAGGTGTGTTATCAGATCTGTGACAACAGCTGACCAAAAGTGTAGGGAATTGGAAGCTGTGGGAGGAAGAAAACACAAACTGAGCTCACTTCTTGCCACAACTTCAGGTGTTGCCGGTGGAGTAACAGAAAGGGAAAACAAACCTGGCACTTTCTCCTGAGGAAAGGCTCTGGTTTTATTCTCCCTTCCCCACTACCCCAAGCAGCAGCAGAAGTATACCAACTGCTGTATGTGCTCTAAGCTGGAAGGGTGGGGTCCAGGAGCCCAGCCATTTTTGCATGAATTGTGATCCCCAGCAGCAACAACATAAGCAGCAGAGGATGAAGAGGGGTTTTGAGGGCTCCCATTTGGAGATGCACTGTGGCAGGGAGAGGATGCACAAACTGGGCCCTCTCCTTGCCATAACCTTAGATGTTGTCTCTGGAGTAGCAGTGGCACTGTGCCTCTCCCAAAGGGGAGCCCTGAAAATGAGAATGCCTCCACCAGATGCAGAGGCTGCAGCGCAGAGCAGTTCATTTCATGTCACAGTTTCCAATGTTGCTTCCCACTCACCTTGGCAGGTGGCCGTTGCCCACCAATCAAGCTGGAATGTCTAAACATAACCCCTCCCCCCCTGCCCGCACACAATTTTTGGGAGTGAGCACACACACTAAAAACCCAGTGTTTGTGTGTTTGGAGGGTTGTGGTAAGGGTTTGTCTGCTTCCATCCTAAGCCTTCCTTTGGTAGTAGTGAGAAAATGATCGCTACCTGTTCCTCCTCAGTTCCTCTGTGTTCTTCATTGTAGGAATGGATTATGCAGGTGAAAAGATGCATTTTTGCCCCTACCATTATGATGTCCGTTTCATAATTCTTCCTTAAACCCTCACTCTTAATATGAAAAGATGTCAGTAGGGTTCCATCAATTGTGATGGGAGTCAGTCTTGGGTTTTAGGGGAACAAGGGAGTGTTAGAGACAACAGTTCCCATGTAGCAAAGACTAATCATCACCAAGTGAATTATGAATTTCTGATACTGCAACACATTTAGGAAACTAATACCATTATGGCCTAGTTAAAGTTAACTCCTGACAGTCTTCCTTCAGTGCTTAAGATAAGTTACACCCACATAAATCCTTAATGTAGACACAATGCCCAACTGCAAGAAAGGTGTGGGGTTGCCCACTTGAAACTCCATCACTGTAGTCACTGGACAGAAAAGTTGACTGATTTAGACAATTCTGCAAGGAACTTTACTTTCTACTGATAAATTTTATCATCACTTTTAAGATTAATTTTATACATTTTATCTAGAGATAAAAATGGAAGGTAAACATGAATCTATTTGACTCATTTCATTATAGCTCTGGGTACAGATTCCTGCATATGACACGAGTTACTAGTCTGCTTGACTGCAGTTAAAGCTAACAGTTTTCTGCAACAAAAGAATAGGACACCTTGGTTTGTTTTTCTCAAATTCTTACTGTTATGCCCTTGCTTATAAGGCTTAATTCACTACTAGATTGCTTTTATTAATTTACATTTCTACAGTCTGTTAATGTGATTTCAGCAGCAAAGGTGCACTGTGTGATAGGCAATGGAAAAAGGAAGAAAAACAAACAGGTGTTTACTTTCATTTAGCCAGCTCCTTCACATAAACAAATATCAGCAGGTATTTTATATAAAATAAAAATACACGGGAGAATTATTTATGGGGTTGGACTATGGCCCAAACCTGCAGTTCTTACTCATGCAAAAACCCCTCTACTTCAGTGGGATTTTTTTTTACTTGCTTATTTTGTGAATATTACGTAAGTTTTTACTGGAATAACCATAGAAGTACATGCAGACATACAATACATACATTTCTCTCAGTAAGAGAAAACCACTCTCTCAAGTTGCACAACTCTATGAATACAAACTGACATTTTGTCCTTCATAAAAGAAGCATAAGAAAGAGAAAGTATACATACATATACACAAACACACCAGAGAGAGAGAGAGAGAGGGAGGGAGGGGGGAGAGAGAGGCAAAGGTAGGAAGACAATATTTCAGTATCAGAAATCAAATAATCTGCCATTCCAATGCCTTTCATTTTTACAAGAGGAAAAGGATGCCCAAATTTCAATGAGTATTTTACTTGAGTAAAGAGAGCAGGATTGAATCCATAGCCTTCTGGACAAAATCTATCAAAATTCCTTATATCAATTACAGCTATGGCTGGCTATATAAAATATATTAATGTTTTAATGGTATGTCAAGAAAACAAAGGTATTCCAAATTTTGAAAAAAGGAATATGATATGCATCGTTAAATTATTTCTTGTGTACAAATTGGTCTGGATAGACACTGCCAAGCTTAGAGAAAAAATTCTATGTTTTTCAGGCTATATATAACCTTGGTGGAATTTGTATTAAAAATATTTAATGATTTCTTCTATTTGTTGTGATGAAAAACAACACAATTCCCAGAACTCACTCTTTTAAGTTTGATGGCAATCAATAACATACACACAATCACTCTTAACCTTTCTCTCTCCAAGCAGGGGGGCTGGATTTAGGACCATTCAAGTCATAAGCATTAATGGTCTCGATGTTATATATTATAGTACATATAATATATATGAAGACTATTATATAATACAAACGATGTGTATTATATACGACATGTAACTATGTGATGTAAATTATGTGTTAGGATTTTACCCTTCCCTACCAAACAATCTGTGTGGTGTTTCTGAGTGTAGAAACTAAAAGAACCAGTGCTTGGCATGCTGAAAATACCCCAGCTTATCTTGCAATTGACGAGTACTTTTGCACAGCCAGGTCTTATTAAAAATTGTACCAATTAAGAGAAGACCATTGACCAGACTAGCATTTTCTAATAATCAAGGAGCTATCTGCCAGTGCTTGCCTGCCGCTGAATGACAGGTTGCGGGAACATTTCCCTTTTTTTCTCTTGGGATTAGCTGTGGACATGAAGGCTAGAGCATGACTGAAAGCTGGATTCTTGACTCATCAGAATCATCACCTTCTCTCCATAAATTGATTATTAACAACAGGAAGAGAGAAATATGGTGAATGACTGGTAAATAGGCAGCCTAGGGACTAGAGTGTGGAATGTAGTCTGTGCATTAAGTTTCAAGGGATGAGTTCTACAGTAGCTGTGTGAGGGAATCAGAATAAGGCTAACATGTCTGCTGCAGCAGTGATCTGGCAGCAGCTGATCTGTGAAAGTGGCTGTCTACTATACCTGCTGTGCTAACAATTAGCCACTCAAAAAATATTATTCAGTTGCAGAATATCCAGTATAAAGGAAGCTAAACGTTTTATGAGTAATATTGTTACTTTATTTAAAAGGGATTTTTTTTTTTTTTTAAATTTAGCTTAAATGCCCTAAGTACTGGAGGTGTGCTAATGCCAACCTTCATTAAGCAAATACATATCTAGCTCTCTGGTCCTGATTTTGGTGATGGGAGTGAGAAGGTTTCATGTATTTTTCCTATGGAAGTCTAATATTTTAAAAACAGATTCCACATGCTGAATCATACCCAAAAAAAAATTGGAGAAAGATTGTGGAAATTGCTGATGGGTTGAAAATGTTTATTTTATTATTTAAGCCTCTGTAAAACTATATGAAAATAAAGTAATGCAACTATGCTTACCTTTATCACTTAAAATTTCTCATCCATTAACATAAGAAATTGTAACAAGTAAGTGGAAGGCTGTTTTAAACAATGCTATTTGTACTAAGCCTATGCTAAGAACAGCTGCATTGGCCAATGTTACATCTACTTTTTTGAACTATTTGCATTGTTAATCTTCCTTTGAAGAACTGAAATACAATTCATTAGGGATGGAACATAGCACTTGTTGGCATAGAAGTCACAAGTTTGCACTTTAGAAGTCTTGCAGCTTCTCAAGTTACATTAACAGGTTTAAATGCAACTATTTGAACTCTAAGTGTGAATGTTTCACAGGAGGAAAAATCTGGCAGATAAAGATCCTCACCATCATTTGAACACTCGAACTGGACTTCCTTTTCTGAATTGACCAGTCAGAAAGAAAGGAAAAGAAGAAAATGTGACTGGTTGAATTTGAAGTATCAATGCAGTATATCTTTGTCTTCAAAAAGACGGCCTAAACTGCAAGAGGGGGGACGGGGAAAAAGGTGTTCTGGGTGGGAAGGAAATTTCTACATGAGAAGATCGGTGAAAACAAACACTTCCACACAGGTATATACAACCCCCCTGCTTCAGACAACTGCACAGGAAAACATTAGAAAGCTAACATTTCCTGAAAACCAGAAGTATCGGATCCCCATAAGTGTATACAGCAAACCATTGACAATAGCTGTCGCCAACATTCCTATCAAAATGGTCCAGTTTCAACAGACATGCTTATAGACCTGCAGAAGGAATGGTATTTAAAAGAAGCAAGCACTAGACTAACTGGGATAGATACAATTCTGACATGCCACATGTATTAAACAAGCTATATTTCAGCGACCACTTAATACAAACAATGCAAGTCTCAATGGGTGCAGTTACACAAGACAGGCTGGGGAGGGTACCACGCCTTAGGTAGCAGTACTCCGCTCTGGGCAAATGAGCCATGCGATGTAGTGTCTCATGTGCCCATGGCATGCCAGATGTTCTCCCCATCTCAGGGTGGGGCGAGCAGCTGGCTGTTCTGTGACATGTCTTTGGAAAAATTATGAGGATGCATTGCAGAGTAGCCTTACCCCAACTGGAGAAAAACTGCCCAGGGTGGGACAACTCGTGTGATGGGGTGTGCTTGCCCTGCTACATGTAGAACAATGCTGCGGGGCCTTGAGTGCACACAGCCACATCACAGCACGGGGTGGGTTCTCAGACCAGCCGGGGTAGGGAGATGGAATAGAGCCTAGCACACACTCGTATGGGTGGTGCCTCAGCTGCTGTGGTGGCTCCGACAGGGGCTGACCCGCTCAGCTTTCCTGCAAATCTCTGGCTGGATCCCCGGGTGTGCCCCACGATGTGATGGTGGTGACTGCCCGCCACGAGGTCATTTAGAGATCGGGCCCTCTGCAACTCATGTGGCTGCACTTCATGTAACACTATTTGAAGATGCCCTTTATCTGACCTCGGGTAGCATTCAGTTTATATTATATTGACTTTATTCTGAGTGCCATGCAATATTTGAGTGTGAGAAAGTATGTGTGTGGGTGAGTTATGGACAAATCTACTGTGAATGAGTAGTGCTCTATTAAAGAAAAAGGAATTTCAAGTAGAAAGTTAAAATTCAGGTCAAAGATACATTTCTATGAAATCAGGCATAATCGAGGATAAAAGAAGAAAACTTTGCATTATCTATTGAAAGCAGAAGTGTTTTATTTATTCTTCAAGAGTTCCCTGAAAAAATTAATTAAACATTTTTCACTGTTGAGAGATTTTCTTTTACAAGTTATTTCCCCAGAACATTCATTTGTGAAGCTCCTTCCCTGCAGGTCCTGGTGAGGTGAGAATAAGAACTCTAAATTATCGATGTATATTCTCAAATATTTCCATTCTTACCAAGACCCAATAGTCAGGATGAGTTTATTTGCCAACTTGAACCTTAAGCCTTTTGATTTGACTCTTATCAACTATACCAACTAAATCTGGAAGAATGCACCACTATGGGCTGCCAGAACCCACTGGTAATCGGACATTCCATTGCTTCCACCAGAAAGCAAGGGGCTGCAGCTGAGCACAAGCCACAAAAAAGCTATTAAACCCACAGCTTCCAAAGTGTTCTTTACCTTAACAAAGTAAAACACTGCCTCAGTTAATGACAGGGTTACATTTTATTGGGAAAAAGCAGGAAGAAATGTCCTTTTTTAGAACGGATATAGCCTTCATCCAACACAACAGGTCTCCCAACTATTTCCTCTTTCATATTATTTTGAACTTAAGCTAACTTCTTCCAATTCATAGTAATAGCCATTTCTTAACAAAACCTATGAAGAAGAGAAGTAGTTATTTCCAGGACCAAAGTCAACAGAATTAAGAAGGGCAAAAGATAAAAAGACTGAAGACATATGGCTTTGTGTGTTTCTTTAACCTACCTTCACTCCATCAGGTTTCTTCAGCAAGCTCTTTGCTGCTGTTGAAGGAGAAAACAAATTCAATGTCAGCTTGTTAGCCATGGTATTCAGAAGCCGTGCTGTAAAGCAAACACTTCTCAATTTGTATTTCCTCCCTCTGCCGATTTTCATTTATCATCATCTAAGGTTACTAGTTTCACATTTGGGAAATTACAAGCCACTGCACGTTAGGCTGCAGACTTTTAGTTATTGCTTTCCCTTGTTAGCAGTATAATTGGCCTGATGCTGTGACTGGAACCTGTGTCCTTTTGGAAGGGAAGGCTTCAATGGGCTTTGCTGTCTAGAATGCAAATATAATTTCTTATTGGCTTATTCAGGATTAAGATAAAGAACCAGATTATTATTTTCCACCGCCCCCGCCTTGCCGCTTTGACTTTTGTAAAGGTTTGTTCCTTGATGTGTTACATACATCTCTATAAGTGTTGCACGGCTGAATTTCCATATACAATAGAATCTCGCTATTCCACATTAATGATTGGGACATTCATTCCAAACTAAGTTTTGTGCATGAGTAAGTGCACATTACACCAATACCGCTGAGCGCATGAGTAGTAGTTTGATTGGGTTCAATGGGACTGAATAACTATCCAAGTTCAAGAACAAAGTTATTAAGCATGACACACATGCTCATGAAATGTAGTATAGGGTGATTTCAGACATTACGAGATTACGCTCAACCACAGTGAATCACGGTCAATTCCATGGCGGGGCCAAAGCACCCTGCTTGTCTGTTCAGAGGCCGCCAGATGTTCACCACAGTCAATACCCACATGGGGTCAAAATCAACCACGCTTCCAGAGCTCCCAGTGGGACAATCTCCGAAAGCGTGGTCAAAGAGATTCCCAATGGGAAACAACAAAAAGTAATGTCTGAATGGCAACCACCGGCCGGAACCAAAGAAAATGATTCCCAGCCTGGAACAAAGCACGCAGCATCGCTGCGAGGCAACCAGCAACAACACAGACCGGGAAGGGAGATTTAAAGGGCACACGACAGCAGCTGGGACGCGCTGTCCCGGCACCTTCTGGGTGCTTTGACCACGGCCCGGCCCGGGATCGACGTAATGTCTGTTGCGCTGCCCCGGGCTGTGGTCTGGCGGCCCGATTCCCTGCCATGGTTCCGCTCGCGTCATGTCTGTTCGGGACTTTTTTTGACCACGGGGGGTGGTTGATATGTTCACCCCTGCTGAGAATCCACTGTGGTGAATCAGGACAGCGTAATGTCTGAAATCACCCATAGTTATCTATTCTGAGAATTTAGTTTATACAAGTTTGTACAGGTGTTTAGACTATATTTTAAAATATTTTTATTGAATACATATTTTTATTATGTTATCCTCCCTGAGCTTTGAGGAAAGGATGGGCTATAAACAGAGACCTGCGTTCACAGCATTTCCCCTGTTGCTGTCAATGAGGAAAACGGAGTGAACATGGATCTCTGGCTATAAATTTAAATAAATAAATAGTAGTTTTGGTTTTGATAATGGGTGTTTTCTGATGGTGCACCCTCGTGTCTGCCTGCTCCCAGCTCTGCCTGGGTCAGGATCAGATGGACCCAGTGGGTTCCCCAGCTCGTGGTCCCCTTGCATGGCGCCCCCCACCCCCCAACATACCATGGAGTTGCAGGCTAGAGCATCAGCAATGCTATGATGTTGCTCAGGGCAATGACTGGAGGAAACGGAGCAGCAATGTGGGTCTGCATATCAGATGGACAGCTGCTCTGCCTTGGGCCGGTGCCCTCCAGGATGTTCCAGAGAGTAGCCAGTCTGCTCTGCTTCAACATCTGGTGGGCCACCTTTAGAAGGATGGATCATCTGGGGGTGAAGCAGGCTGGTGCAGCCAGCACCGGGGTAGCCTGTCTGTTTGAAAACACCCAATGTAGTACTAGAATTTATACTTGGTAAGAAGGACCATTTTCTTCTACTAAATCTCTGCTAGAAAACTGACTTTTTGTGGCTTCTTCGCTAAGCAAGATACTCGGGAAATGCAACAGAAGCTGGGAACCAGAGGTTGCAGAGATGGGAGAGTCTCAATATCCAGTCTTTGCCTACTAAAGCTAGTGATACAAACAGGGTTTAAATAACTATGGTAAACCCTCTGGGTAATTTCAGATGTGACGGGCTTTTTGGCCCGTCATGCTGAACCCTGGACTGGGATCCGTCTCGGATCCATGATCAGAACAGTCATCCATCAGATGTGCCAGCCTGATCGCAGAGGGGAATCTCAGAGGGGGCGGGGCTGCACAGCGCAACGTGCGGCCACTCAGCCCCACCCCCCTGCACGTCCATAGCTGCCTGCCCTCTGGGAGCTGGGCGGGTGCAGCTGCCAATCAGGCCACTGCACCCAATCCCATCCCATGGTTGGGACCTGATTCTGGGATGGGGCTGGCAAACAGTCGTTCACTGTGGCCACTGCCAGCCCCATCCCGGATCATGGCCAACCTAACCACAGTTCTGGAGGTGAGGCACCTCCAGAACCGTGGTCAATTTGATCCCGGCCAGGTGTTCACTGTGGTGAACATCTGGCCAAGAGCAAATAGATGTTCATGGGATCACAGTCACCACCCTGAATTCACTGTGATTCAGGGGTGGTTGACTGCGATCCTGTAACATCTGAAATTTGTTGGAAAAACAGTTCCAGATGGCATCGACCTTTTGCACCAACAAACCCTAATGACCACTAGGGGCATTGGGAGTAGAGATAGTGAGTTAGTGTGAGTGTCACTTTAACCTTTCCTGATCTCTGCTTCTAAGCCTCCTCCCAGGTGGGATGTGCCCAGGAAGCTCCTACTGGACTTCCTCCTTCTTCCTGACCTTTC
>QEPC01012655.1:2080020-2128249 GCA_003113815.1 Sphenodon punctatus | reverse complement strand
TGAAGACTGCAATAGAAGTTTCTGATACAGTGGTTAATTTACAGTATCTCTCTAGCAGATTGAATGAGTGTTTTATCAGAAAGACAAAGCAAACCTCTGCAGATCAAATTGCAGCCTTTAGCTCAAAGAAAGGAGACTTGAAGAGATGTTTTATCTGTGGAAGTGAAACACACTTACGTGTTAATTGCCCAAAGGCCAAGACAATAGGGAAGGCTAAAGCACCCTTTACTGCTCAGACAGAGTGTCTACAAAAGCCTGCCAACTCTGAAGAAAGGAGTGATAAGTCAAAAGGAAAGATCAAAGGTTTCAATACCATGTCAGGAATCAATAAAAATGTCCTTTATATTGATTCTGGTGCTTCTGAAAATCTCCTCAAGGATGTAGAATTGTTTTCAGAAACTGAAATGGGCTACTTAGTCCCAATTTCCCTAGCAGATGGAAGGGAAGTGTTTTCACAAGGAAAAGGAGCAGCTAAGATCTTTTGCAAACTCCCAGATGGAGATGTTGTGCAAGTAAGACTACACGAGACTTTGTATGTGCCTTCATTAAAGAATAACTTAATCTCTGTAAAGTATGGAGTTAAGAAAGATGCAAGTTTGAATTCATGGATGATCATTGCTATGTGACAAAAGAAGGTGACTTAATCTTGTCTGGAACTCTAAGAGACAGTGGGCTCTTTGAAGTGAATTGTGTCAATGAACATGCAAATTTAGCAAGCAACCACAAATGCACCCATAGATTCTGTGATAAAACCTGGCATCGAAGGTTAGGCCACAGAGACATTCATGTAATTCGCCAGCTTGAGAAGGGGGAATTAATTAAAAACTTTAAGGGGGAACCGTGTAATGAAAACTCAAACAGATGTGAATGCTGTGTTTCTGCAAAGGGTGTGAAGCCAACTTTTCACAAGCTAGAGAAGAAAGAGTCTCAGCACCCTCTAGAGTTGATTCACAGTGCTGTATCAGGTCCTCTGGAAAGGTAACCTTTACACAGTTTCTTTTATTGATGATTTCTCAAGATTTGCCTATGTTTACACCTTGAGAGAGAAAAGCCAAGTATTTGAAAAGTTTAAAGAATATGTTGCATTGGTCAGCAACAAGTTTGGAAGAAAGCCTCAGAGACTAAGTTCAGACAATGGAGGTGAATATATCTCAAATGACATGAAAGCCTTTCTGAGAGAAAGGGAATTGAACATGAGACTACAGCCCCATATTCTCCTGAGCAGAATGGTGTTGCAGAAAGGAAAAAACAGAACCCTACTGGAGATGGCCAGATGTATGTTGAAAGATGCAATTTTGCCAAGCAAGTTCTGGGGAGAAGCAGTGATGACTGCCAGCTATCTGCAGAACAGATTGCCAACCAAAGCCATAGAGAAAACTCCATTTGAACTGTGGTTTGGACACAAGCCTAGCCTAAACCACATCAGAGTATTTGGATGTGATGTGTATGCATATGTACCAAAGGCAAAGAGAAACAAGTTGAATTGCAGAAGCAAGAAAGGAGTTTTGTGTGGATATGTGTTAGGAGGAAAAGGATACAGAATTCTTGATGCTGAAACTGGTAATATTGAAATTTGCAATGTTGTGTACTTTGATGAAAGACAAAAGCCAACCAAATGTGAGTTACCAGACGTGGAATCAAGGATCCAGATGGAAGAGGAACCAAGTGAGCAGGCCTTCAGGCACCAAATGCCAATCTATGAACCAGAACCAGAAGCCGATTCAGAAGGGGTCACAGAAGCTGAACCAGAACCCAGGCGCTCACACAGGTCCAACAGAGGAGTTCCACCCTTGAGATACTCCTACCTCACCACAAGTGCAGAGCTCAAGAACCCAGCACATGGAAATGTGTTGAAAAGATGTCAACCCATAAAGCTGGAAAATGGAGGAAAGCAGCAAAGGAAGATGATGAGCTTCTGCCAGCAAACAACCAGTACGGAAAGGAGAATGCACAGGAAGAAGGGCTAATTGAGTTGAAGTATTGCCCAACTGAAGAAATGGTGGCAGATGGACTGACCAAGCCACTATCAAGGGATCGATTCCAGATGCTGCGTGGAGCAAATGGGAGTCGTGAGCCAGTGTGACAGGCGATGAGAAGGGGTGTTGGAAAAACAGCTCCAGATGGCATCGACCTTTTGCACCAACAAACCCTAATGACCACTAGGGGCACTGGGAGTAGAGCTAGTGAGTTAGTGTGAGTGTCACTTTAACCTTTCCTGGTCTCTGCTTCTAAGCCTCCTCCCAGGTGGGATGTGCCCAGGAAGCTCTTACTGGACTTCCTCCTTCTTCCTGACCTTTCTCCATTCCTATCTTCTCTCTCTGACCTTCAACATGACTGGCCACCATGCTGGTGGCAGCTAGCTAGTAAGACCTAGGGATAGGCCTTTCCTATCACAATGTACTTCTCAATAAAGTAGATTATTTTAATCTAGAAACAATCTCCAAGGTGTTGATTACTAGTAAGCTGTTGCTACTAAGAATTCAAGCTGCTTTTGGTTTTTTGGTTTTTTGACCACTAATAAAATTCCAACAAAATTACCCTCTGTTGCTGATTTTAAAAGATTACAAATATACTGAAAAATGGGAAAAGTTACTAGGCCATTTCCTGTCCGATAGTTTAAGCCTTATGTCGCTTGGTTAAGTTTGTAAAGTTGTGGATTCTACTTTACTCACATTTTTCTCTGTGTATTCCGCACTTATGCCGCATTCTAAATATTACAGTGGCTCATCTACAGAAAACACTATGGAATGTGGGGGGTTATTTCTAATTCAGCCTCAGCTGTGACTGAAGTGGTTTTGGTTCAGGCTGATAACTGTTTGGTACACCTGAAACAATCCGAGCTGCTTCATATAGGAAAATATCACATTATGACAATACTGATTTGCCAAGATGGAGAAGGTTAATAGTTTTAAATTCATTACAAGTGAGGTATTACTGCCACCCATTTTACACAAAAGTAAACCAAGGCACAAAACGCTGCAGTGACTGGAATTAGTGAAAGACTTGGGGGAATAATATAAATCATATGACTATGTATCCCATTCCTCCTCCTCTAGCAACTAGGCCACATTTTTGACTCTTTGCATAAACAACTGCAGGCACCAAACCCTTGTGGTAATAAGCATGAGTAGGAACCCCCCCTCCCCAAACCAGAACACCATCTCCAATGATGACCCGTCCCAACCCAGGCTATTGCATATGCTGAGAGCTCACTCAGGTTGCCTGAGGCCTGAACAGTAAATGGAACATGCATGGATTGGAAGGGCTTATTGGAGAGAGTGTTTTGGCTCTTGGGATTCCTGCCTCTTGCTTATTAAGGTTGCCAGGTGTCTGTGTTTACCAGGATTTCCCATTTTTGTGGCACCGGGGAAACATCCCGTGCACACTTTCCATGAGATGCCAGAAATCCTGTCCTGCACTGTTTCTGTACATCACCTCATCTCACTGCTTCCCCTGCATGGGGTGCTGTAGGAAGAACTGGCTCTGGGAGTAATGGCGGTGGTGGTAGGACCACACTACCACCACTCTACCACCACCACTACGTGGTAGGTGGTAGGGTGGTAGTAGGTGGTAGGGTGGTAGGACCACACTACCACCACCACTACGCTATCACTCTGGCTCCTGAGGCTCCAGTGAGGCAGGGTGTGCTAGCAGCAGGTGGGGACGTGGGTCTTGGGAGTAGCGTGGGGTTTGTGTGCCAGGAGGCATGGGGAGGGCCTGGCAGGTGCACCCATGCATTCTGTCTGTAGGCAGATCCGGCCCTGCCCACCTGAAGAATGCTCAGGACAGGGGCACCTGCTGGATCCTGACCCATTGCCTCTGGTGAGACCCATCTGCCACCACCGCCTTCCTTACTCACTCTGGCAATCATCCTTCCCCAGCATCCCTAGTGACAACCCTCAGGCATCGCAACTCACTGCACAGGAGTTACTCCTGTATATTTGTGCTTGCACGCAGGTGTCTCTGTCAGTCTGTAAGTCTTTGTGCGTACATTTCTGTTTGTGTGTGAAATCAGCCTACTTCTATTTGCTTTTTAAAAGGTTTTTTCCCCTCAGTGTAGCCACAAAGTTAGGCAATGAACTATTTTCAATGTTCACTTGTGTGTAAATTGTTAGTTTATGTTAATTTATGCATATTTATGTAAAATGGGTATAACCAGGAATAAGTATGGAGCATCCCACTTTGAGTTTTGAAATCCTGGTAACCCCCGTCATTTGTCTGTCTGTCAGTCAGAGCTTAGACTGATAGACAGCAGCCACTGGTGGAGGTCTGATGAACTCTGTGCTGCTTGTGACCCAAGAGGAGCCCCCAACCTGAAGCTATCAATGGGGTCTCTCGCAGAACCCAGCCTCTGTCCCAGGCCCTCTTCTTTACTTACTTTCATTTTCACTGACACACTAGAGTGAGTGGACCGCGGCCTTAAAGTGACAGAGCTCCTGCCTGTTGCTTTCCCACTCTTGAAGATGGAAGAGAAGCCTAGACAAACCTAATTATTAAAAATCCTTCCGATGTGCTCATGATGCATCTACTGTAGGACTGGTGGGGGTGAACATATTGAAGGGACCAGAACAGCCTCGACTAATGGATTGCTTTCATTTTTAGTCAAACATTTATTTCTCATTTGGTAACCTGAATTCACACAATGGTTTCAGTTTGTTACTGTTGCTTTTACTGTATACTCTGCAACATCTGTAATATACACACAATGGTTTCAGTGTGTTACTGTTACTTTTACTGTATACTCTGCAACGCCTGCAATTTACACACAATGGTTTCAGTATGTTACTATTGGCTGTTGCGTTTACTGTATACTCTACAATGCCTGTAATAAACACAGAATGGTTTCAGTTTGTTACAGTCATGCTCCCGTGACCCATGCACGTCCGGTTAGTGTATGCGCGTGTGTGTATGGGGAATTAAACAGGCTAGGGATGGGTGTGCGCCCCTACCCACGCACAGTTTGGCCTGCTCCCACATGGAGCATCCTGGATTTTTCCCTGATGCTCCATGTTTTGGCATGAGTGGATGGTGCGTGGGTCACGGGAGTGTGCACCCCACCTTCAGACAGGCATCTGGATGCTTGAAGGATGTGGGGGACTTGCATGGGCATGTCTTGTTTAAAAACAGCCACTGTGTTTGCCCCACTGCCACCAATGGTGCATTGGTGGCAATGGAGAAAACACTGTTAACCCCAGGGTCCTGATTATGGTAGTTGGGCTGGTCATGCCAATATTGTTTAATATTATGCCAGTGCTGCTCTCTGTTTTT
Source organism: Sphenodon punctatus (assembly GCA_003113815.1). NCBI lineage: Eukaryota > Metazoa > Chordata > Lepidosauria > Sphenodontia > Sphenodontidae > Sphenodon > Sphenodon punctatus. The sequence continues at coordinate 2,122,981 of QEPC01012655.1, read as the reverse complement.
AGGTATTGAAAACTCCTATGTATAAAATATAGCCTATGTTAAAACTGGCACAAAATGTTTCAGCCCATACTATGAAAGAGTATTTTTGCTAGAGGAGAATAATATAAATTATGCTTAAACTGTGACAGCTCTTTCAGCAAGGGAAAGCATAACACAATTTTGATTATGTCCACAGTAATAAGTTTTAACATTTAAAAAAGTTTAACAGACATTTGGTGTTTGAATAAAAAAAAAAATACTCAGGAAAATTACAAAGGAACTCAAAATGAAGATTATTACAGCCATAGCTGTGCCTATAGTATTAAAAGAGTGTAAGGATGTGCCCTCTTTCAAAAGCATCTTGCACAAAACTGTCATATGGTGTTGCTGTGGTATATATTCTCGGTATATATTCTCTACTTAAATTATTATATATGAATGGGTATTCTGTGTCTAGTATGAGTGCTCTACATTTTGAAATATCTAATCAATATCTAGTCAACAGCTGGGGGCCAAGGGCTTTTCTGTTCACCTTCCCCCCCACCCTTGCGGGGGCGGGGCTTGAGGAGGAACACTTCTGTCCCGCTCCCCATTTTACCGGGGGTGGCCGGAGGTGTGCGCCAGAGGCACGTGCGCCCTTTGGTCGTGCCCTTCGGCAGGGCCCTGTGGCAGAGGTGGAGCGGGTAATGTATAGGAGGGGTATTGTTAATTTGTTATTGCTGCAGTTGGTGAGACTATCTCCCCGCAGTGAGAGGGAGGAGGAGATAGAATTGAGTGACCTCTCCTGGTGGCAGCGGGTGAGGGAAGAAGGAGATACTTGTGGTGGCCCCCGGGGTGTCGGGAACCAACATGAGGCATTGTGGAGGCAGTAATATTTAATTTTTGTATATGTGGGCGGGTTTTGGCTTTTTATGTGTTGTTAATCATGTGTTAAACTGAGAGTTTGATTGTATTATATTGTGTTGATGTCCTCTGCGTAGGACTTGTGACAAATTTTGTGGGCGGTGTGGTCCTGTGTAGGATCCACACCCTGATTGGACTGATTTGTGAGCTGCCTTGAGCTAACTTGTTAGGAGAGAGTGGGATATAAATAATAAATCAAATCGAACAGTTTCTATTAGTACTGTATACTCTGCAACGCCCGTAAGATACACACAATGCTTTCAGTGTGTTACTGTTGGCTGTTGCTTTTAATCTCTTGCTTTGAGATATAATTTTATTATTTAAATGCATTTTGAGTAATAAAGGTTCTGTGTACAAGTTAGATCATAAAAAAATTGCAGTAGTGAAGCAATCAGTATGTTTCAAATTAAAGCACCGACAGAAGATTTGCCGTATGTCACACTGATTTCCCACAACTGAAAAACAATAGTTATATATAAATATTAGGCACTGGTACTAAGTCAGAAAGCAAACTCAAAAGAAATGGATTTGTGACCACATGCAAAGATTAAGTTGGTTTGGGCAAAACAGTGATTTTGCTTAGGAAATGCAAAAAAACCCACAAAAAAAACAAAAACCCTACACAAAACCCAACAAGAAAAAAACACCCAACAAAAAACAACTCTCAATTGCTGAGGGTCTTACCTCACAAGAAACACACATTCCACATAAAAGGGAAAAAAACAAAATACTTATATAAGCACATTGTTATGAGCAAGTTTTGTAAAAAAAAGCATGCTTTGCAGTGAACTATAATGAGTAACTCAAAATTAAATGTCATCTCAAGGACTGGATGGTGCAGCTAAGTCTCAAAAGAATCACTGGAATGAACGATGATAATTGTCTTTTACTCTCCAAAAAGACATTCAGAAAGAATACTACAAACTAAGGTCAGTAATTATCAGTCATTGTTTTCTCCTAAAGAGATGTGAGAAGACAAAACCAGACCAATGTCACATATACGCTATGAAAAACAGTAACTATGAAAGATGAATAGGAATGACATATTCTTCATTATTTAAATCACACATTTTGACAAGAAATCCCATCTTTGCTAGCATTTCCACACAACTTTCAAAGGGAATTAAATGTTGCTGGTCATTTATTAGCTACTAACCTAGAATAATCTATAGTCCCCCAAGAATGGTCATTCATGTTACACCTCTATACAAAGTGAGAGACCAAACCAAGAAAGGCAGTGTATAGTAGAGTCTAATTTATTTACTGATGCTGTTATTTGGGTTTATATATATTTTAATGGTTTTAATGTGCTGTGAGCTGGCTCGAGCTGCTGTGGCAGGAGGAGGTGGCCTAGAAATCTAAGAAATAAATAAAATAAATACTTTAAACTCGAAGCAGTTATGCAAGTGTAGTCCTACCATAGCGTAGTGTAATTCTACTGACCATAAGTAGAACTACATGCCCACAAGTATTTGCAGGATTGTGGTATAAAATTGACAACATAGTCTCACAATTATTATGCTCGAACTTGTAGTTTGAGCTATTTTTCTGTTTATTACTATTCTGGTCATGTCAAACACACTGCACATGAAAATTCATAGGGATGACCATTATGGATTGATCCAAACCAATCTGAACTCATCTGTGCAAGTTACAAATCCAGAGTTATGGATATCTACCCCTACCCCTGGCATGTACTTACCAGCATCAGAGGGCTTCACTGAAGCTCTGCCAGTCCATGGGGGGGGAAGGGGGGGCTCCTGGAAGGTTCCCTTGCTGTGCCGTGTTGCCGAGCTCCCTGATCCGCAGCGCATATGTACAAAGTGTTCACCAGGACCTTTTGCACATGCACAAAATGGCCACAGCCCTTAATCAAAATGGCAACAGCCAAAATGACATCACTGCCATTTTAGTTAAGTACGGCAGCCATTTTGCACATGCGCAAAGTGGAACCCACTAGCAGAGCATGTGCAAAATAGTGGTGGGCCAGCAGATCTTCAATCAAGAAGTGGCAGGCTAGCGGAACTTCAATCAAGTCCTCCGAGTACATGCCAGGGTCTCAGAGGGTGGGTATGATGGGGGAGAAATACGGCCTTCGGGGACGGGGGTGGGGAAGGTCAGACTCGGTCTGGTTTACCATTGACTTCAATGGAATCAGAAAATGACGGATCCGAATCCATAATTTGATCTGAATACTCATCCCTAAAAATTCATCTACATTATGATAAAAAGGTATTATTACTGGTGTACAATTGCAGAGTTTCTTCTTATAATTACAATAGTTTGTTGGCAGCTGATTTACACAGTGGCTGTACAGTTAAAGCAAAGGTCCCCAGAACCCTTTTACTATATATGGATTAGGTTGTTACGTGTAACGTTAGCTCTTCAAGGTACGGGCTCTACATATTCACATAAGAGGTGAAGTGTGCCACCTAGCACTACAGATTATCTGAGCAGCTTCAGCAGGAAGTGGTGTTACTCATGTAATTTTATATATATCCACCATCAGCAGATGGTGTTATCAATCCCTGTGCTCTTAGCCCATCTCATTTCATCTATGGAATTCAATGAAGTTGGGTGTTGTGGGCTGTAACTCAATGGGGTATATTGCTGTAGCTGTGGTGTGGAAATATAATGGCTTCTCCTGATGCAGGAAATATTGCTCCTGTTTCCTTTGAAACTGCTGCTAAGGTTATGAAGGTGGGACTAGAGATGCAAAATTTCCCAGAAATTTTCTTGCTCCCCCCACCCCAAAAGAAATTTTAGGAAAAACGGAAATATCTGCAGTATTTACTTGACTATCAAAATCCAGCTTGGTTTATGCTTTGTTCAATAATTATAGATAGCTCTAATAATTTTGTAATATACTGTAATAGTAATTTTAGTTAGTTTATTTATTATTTATATATGCTACCCTGCCCCTTGTGCCTAAGGCAACTCATGGTGGCTTCCAACAAATATAGAGCAATAATTAATATCTATATATATTTATTATATATTATTATTATTAAAAGCATTTAGTATCTCGCCTCTCCTGCCACAGGCAGCTCGGGGCAGCTCACAACAGTGTACCTCAACAATTAAAATCATAAAACTATAAAACATACTATTACACCCTCATCCCTCTCCTTCCCCCCATATATATCCCATCCTAACCCATTAGTCCATCCACCTCCTCACCCTACTCACTGAATGGGTGCTGGAAGAGCCAGGTTTTACATTGCCGACGGAAGGCGAGAAGGTTCGAGTTGAGACGGATCTCGCCAGGAAGGCATTCCACAATGACAGAGTGGTCTCTGAAAATGCCTGCCTGTCTGTGTGGACCCGCTGATAGTGGGGACCTTTAGGAGGGCGCTTCCGGACGACCGCATGGGCTGCCCAAGGAGTGAGGTGATCCTTCAGATAAGCAAGGCCCAGCCCATGTAGGGCTTTAAAAGTCAAAACTAGCACCGTGAATCAGGCCCGGAAGACAATAGGCAGCCAGTGCAATACCTGGAGCACAGGTGTTATATGCTCCCTGTGGCCCGTCCTTTAAGGAGGTGGGCTGCTGCATTTTGCACTAGCTGCAGCTTCCGGATTGTCGCCAAGGGCAGTCCCACATAAAGTGCATTGCAATAGTCCAGCCTCGAGATGAAGAACACATGAATGACAGCATCAGGATTGGAGTCTGAGACATATGGGCGGAGTCTCTTCATTAGATGCAACTGGCGGAAGGCTCCCCTGGCCACAGCTGATACCTGCAAATCCAGGCACAGCTGCGCATCCCCACGCTCTGCACAGATGGAACCAATGTGTGTGTGGAGGGGGGAGGGCGAGGATGGACACCCCTCCAATACAGGGGTTTTCCCCTCCCCCAGACCTCCAGCCCCATCCACTATCACCACCTCTGTCTTGTTCGGACTGAGTTCAATCGGCTGGACATCATCAAATCACCCACAGTAGCCAGACACCAGGACAGCAACGAAACTGCGGGGCCTGGGTTAGCTGAAAATGATAAATACAGGTGGATATCATCTGTATATTGGTGACAGCAGACTCCCCACGACCTCAACAGCAGCTTCATATACACACTGAATAAGAAAAGGGGCAGAATGGAACTCTGCAGGTCCCCACACAGGAGACCTCCAGGGGATGATGTACAGTCCCCTAGTATCACCCGCTGTGATCTATCTGCCAGGTGTGAACGGAACCACTGCAAGATGGTACCGTCCACTCCAGCCAGGTCCTGCAGGCAGCTCACCAGCATCTCATGATTCACGGTGTCGAAAGCCGCAGATAGATCCAGCAGGACCAACAGGGTCTTATGACCCCAGTCCAGCTCTATGAGGAGGTCGTCGATCAAAGCCACAAGCATGGCCTCCGTGCCATAACCCGGACGAAAGCCAGACTGTGTGGGGTCAAGGAAACTGGTGTAGTCTAGATGTGCCTGCAATTGGCGTGCTACTACTTGTTCAATAACCTTTTCTAAAAAGGGAAGGTTAGACAGGCTGGTAGTTTGCTGGGGCACCAACATCAAGCGATGTTTTTCACCTCCTTGACACAGTCTGGCACTCTCCCTCCTGAATGGAGGCGTTGCTAATCCCCGCTCACAACGGCCCCATGGTCTCCCTGATGGGCAAGGATCTAGTTCTCAAGTTGTGGCCCAAACAGATTCCAGCACATCTGTCACCTTGGATTGGTTCATAGTTACATTGGTTCATAGTATGAGTGGAGCAATTTTTAATTTCCCCCCGAATTTCCCTTACCAAGCTCAAGGGGTGGGTGGGAATCCAAACAAATCTCCTTTCTCCCCACAGGAACAGAAAAAAGTATGGAACCAGCCAACTATGTGCCTGGTAGGGCTCTTTGGCCTCTGAATATGCTAGGAAAATGTATTTATTTATATTTTTAAAATTTCTACCCTGCTCCCTCCAGCTTTGCGGCAGCTCTGAACAACTTATGAAACATTTAAAAACAATTAAAAATACAGGAAGGGGTTACTAAAACAATAAAAACAGTAAAAAGAGATAAAACCACTGCCAAAAAAACAACAAAAACAACCCACCCCCACCCTCATTCCCCTCCTCCCCCAAAAGCCTGGACGAACAGTCAGGTCTTACAGGCCCGACGAAAGGCCAACAGGGAGCAAGACGAGCTTCCTCTGGGAGGAAGTCCCACAGCCGTGGTGCGGCCACCGAGAACGCCCTCTCCATCGTGGTCCCCCGGTTCACCTCCAAGAAGGCACCCCCAGCAGACTGCAGAGGTTGCACCCTATGGCCCGGGGAGTGAGGCGGTCTCACAGATAGGAGGGGCCCAGACCATGTAGGGCTTTAAAGGTCAAAACCAGCACCTGGAATCGGGCCCAGAATGCTATAGGCAGCCAGTGCAGAGCCTGGAGCACAGGTGTAATGTGCTCCCTATGACCCGTCCCCGTCAGGAGACGGGTCGCCACATTCTGCACCAGCTGCAGCCTCCAAGTCGTCACCAAGGGCAGCCCCATGTAGAGTGCGTTGCAGTAATCCAGCCTTGAGGTGATGAACGCATGGATGAGGGTGGCCAGGTCACAGCTTGAAACATATGGCTGGATCCTCTGCACAAGATGTAATTGGCAAAGGCTCCCTTTGCCACCGCCTCCACCTGACAATTCAGGCGGAGGCCAGGGTCCATGAAAACCCCCAAACTCCGCACCTGCGGGGCCATCAGGGGGCAGATCCCCTCCATAAGGGGAGCCGTCACCTCCGTCTTATCAGGATTCAGCTTCAGTCTGCTCTGCCTCATCCAGTCACTCACTGCTAGCAAGCACTGGGAAAGCACTGAAACTACAGGACCTGGGTTTGCCAAAAGAGAGAGGTAGAGCCGGGTATCATCAGTGTACTGGTGGCAACGCACACCAAATCGTCTCATGACCTCACCTAGAGGTTGCATATAGATATTAAATAAAAGTGGAGACAGGTCACTGCGAGGGGAGACTCCATCTACTGTGGTGTTTGATGCCAAGGGTTTTGATGGTTGCAATCAACAATGTTGGAGGAATGAGTATAGGCCCGTTTTGAGGGGGCACCCTTAGTGGCTGGCTTCTCCTTTTTGAGGGCATCAGCTGGTGTTGAAGTCTGGTGTGAAGGGTCCAGTTTGTAGGGGAACCATCTGGGGTCTGAGTTGCAGGGAAGGATGCCTTTTTGGGAGAGGACATTGCCACAACATTTTGATGCTTGGCCCAATGACATGCTCCATATTTATTGGCATAAGGCTTGAAGGAATTATAGATTGCATAGACAGATGAGTTATGACTGGTGCTGAGATAGAAAAGTCAATAAACATGACTGTCAAGATTCAGCAATCATCATGTGATACTCAACGCATCTCAAACCATTTACTAAGGACCATGAATCAGTTGGAGGAAAAACGGCCCCTATGCAGGGTACCGAGTCTGCTTAGTCCATCAGAGAAAATCCAGAAGAGAAGTCTGCTGGGCCAAACCATTGTTGAAGAGTTCTGTTATCAATGCTGCTTGTATGATTAGCTTCATCCAATCTCTTTGAGTGAGAAGAAAGAACAAGCCTGGGATGGGAGCACAGGATATTTGTACGGATACTTACATAAACAATGCACTCCCAGGTGAAGCTGCTTGGATAATCTATATCCGGTCTCAGTGTCAGGTGCCACCAGTTACCTATTGTGTGAATATGTAGATGACCTCAAAGAAGAATAAAATTTACAATAGCAGAAACCCAGCCCTTTTGTTCCAAATAAGAATTAGGATAAGAGTCTGGCTGGTCATCAGAGAAGAAAGGAGACAGGAAACAAAGAAAATTGAGAAGAGAGAGTTCAGATGACAAGAGGGATAGAGGGGAAGAAAAATATGTAAAATGTCCCTTTAAGCACCTACAGCAATTTAATTGTTGTATTTATGTCCTTTCCATTTCAAACATAGATGATCAGTATTGGGTAGGCACAACCCACTTCACTGCAAGGTAGAGATTGCTTATAGAATTTATATGACTGCTTTTCTACAAGCAATCATGTTGTAAGCAACTTACAATATGATTGCTTGTAGAGCAAAATATTGTTCTTTAGGGCACGCTAAAAGTGACATAATTTTCCTAAGTGGCTCTTAAGGGGTTCTGCACTTCCCACATACTACTTGGGACCAACACAGCAACTACACTTTCGTTGGATTGCTTCCCACATAAATGATGTAGAATGGACTATAAAATGGAATTCTGTAGACAGACCAAAATGATCCTAATTTGCAGAAAGAGAACTCACACATATTGCAACAAAACAATATATTACCATCAGCAGAAAAAGCCTCAATAAAGACTTACTATGCATTACTTACAGCACTGAGATATCTTCTGCTCAGATCCCAGGGGAAAAGATTCTACTTACACACCCCTTGGTTTACATACTTCATAGAAACAAAGACCTTTACTGTACAAAGTTATTCTAATTAGATGATAGTAGCTATAAGCAAATATCAAAATGTATAGAATAGAATGACTTGGAGATCAAAAACATACCTGAGAAATTTCTTGTAGCCAGCATAGTTGTCAAAATGGCCCCCTGTGAAAACATACATTATCTCAAATTAAGCTATCTGTGGATATCCAAATGTGAATAGAATGAAAAAGCAGATATATTTATCTTTATCAGTTCTAGAATTATGAGTTTTGTATGCATCATTTAATGTCAAGTGCAGTACAGTGCAAATGGAAAAACTGTAGCATACGCCTAATGTTATTATTTATTATCTTGTTTAATACTGCCAAGCACTTATGGATGGTAGCAAATCCATAGTCTGTGCACATACAGGTGTATTAGCCATTAGCTGTCTAGTTGGCATCCATCTGTTTTTGTAAGACAGTGGAAAATACAACATCCCCTAGTTTACTAGAGTTCATTTCCTATGACGACTGAAAAAGGCCAATCCTGGATTGGCATAGTTAGTCACTAGTTAACTGTTTACATATAGAACTGGCCATAGATTTCAAACCCTAACATTTGATGCTTCATCTAACTGTGGTGAATATATAATATTTTAACTGTGTGTGTGAATAATAGTGCTGTCTTCCTGGGACTGGTCTGTAAAGTGTGTATGAAATATACCTAATTCACATCCAGAAATTCCCTTTAGTTCACAAGTGAAATGCCTCTCATTTTTAAACGAAGACGTCATAGCGACAGTGTGAATTCCAATATGTATGTGTGTGTCTGTGGTTTTTATATCAAAATGTGTGTAAAATGTTTTGTCTACAAGGCAGTAAAAATGCTGTTGGCAACAATGATGTTTAGCACAAGTTTTCACTGTTTATGTATTGCAGTGCAGTTCACATGGATAGACAGTTCCTATGACTTGGTTAAGAAAAGTCTAAATCTCCTGATTAAAATAGCTTTAATAATGATTAATTATGCTTTCCATGGAGTAGATGCAAACCTATCTCATACTCTTCTAAAATTAAAACGGCCCTGAAAGTGTTTGCTTTCTTACCTTTAGTTTTCTTCTTGCATTGAATTTCTTCAAGCAATCTACAGTCTCCTGTCTGTGCATCATAGAAGCAACAGTAGAACGTTGCTGAGGGAAAAAAAGAGAGAAGATATTTCAATATATATAATCAAATCTGAAATTTTTTAATTAATAAAGAGCAAACACATCATAGCCATTAAGTGTCAAATTCTTATTCAGTTACACGGACCTATATCCACTTACACGGACCTACTCATTCATAAGAAGTCAGAGACTCTGGATGGGTTTAGTGAGTTTGCCAAACGCAAAACTAGGGTCTCAGTTTGTACTTAACTCTTCTTAGAGAAAAGTCCAGTTCAAATCAGTGGGTCTTTTATCTGAACAAGCACCGTGTTAACAACAAAGGCCACAGGATCAGAGACATGTTGTTATTTTAATGACTCTACAACACAGTCCTGAATTACGGTGCCCTTTCCAATATTTTTTAAAATGGAATTTTACTTAACATTAGCATTTGGTGTGTAGGAAGATTTTTTTTTCTTCTTCAACTTCCTTTGAGACTCAAGTGCAGTTATATTGTTCTACTAAATGGAAGATGATGGGAGTACAGGACTTGGTCAGGAACACAAATGCAGATTGTGGCTCTCTCACGCGCTTCCAGAGCAGCCTAAGGCAAAGCACTTAACTTTTAGTCTTTGAGTTTTATGTGTCCCCATTGGGGATAATAATGTTTACCTATCTTGCAGGAATATTTTTAGGATTGATGCAAAGAATGGTATAACTGGGAATTGTCATGATAATGGACCCATACATCTTCCCCATAGCATATTGTAACAACAATGTATAATCCAGATGCTAATATTACAAGATGCTCTGTACTGGTAGATTCTTGTATGCATGAGGAGCTCCAGCGATGTAACTAGAACTCTGAATGAGCATATAGGTCTGCCTGAATAGGGCAGCTTGGATTATCCAGAATCTCAGATAATATCATATACAGACATTTCCACATATCAATGCATATCTATATGTAAATACATTGATATGTACACAAGTTATCAGTAGGTTTATGAGTTCTACACATATTTATATGTACATATGTGTGCACATGCATATTTTCAATGAATATACAGATTTGCAGGAAAACTAACAATACTGCAACAAAACAGAATTAGAGTAGAAAAATAATCTGCTTTGTGCAGTATGGTTTTGAATACAATATTTTGAAGAATGCAGTAAATGATGTTGTATGAAACATATATTGTTGTGCAAGTGGAAACTTACAAAGATCCATGGATGTTTCAGTGCCTCTGATGCTGTGATACGTTTGGCAGGGTTGATGGTAAGCATTTTATTGATAAGGTCTTTGGCTTCTGGAGTCACAGTATCCCATTCTGGTGAAGGAAACTTTAAAAAAAAATGTATGTATATAAATATTTGTATATACAGTATATGTCACAAATACGAAGAAATTATTTAAAATGTTAGGTAAAAACCAAGGGAATCTATTATTGATTTCAAATAACATTCTATAAAGAATATACAATGTTTGCCATCTGTTGTGGTTTTGACTTCTGGACAGGTTCTTTGGAATGTTAGTTGGAGTGCAACATTATAAAAATGTCTACAACAACATGATTCACACTGAGACTTGCTGAATAAAAGATGGGTATATTTCAAGGTACAGGCTGTGTTTTTATAGTGCCTAGCACAGTAATATTTTTTTAAAAAATTAACAGTAATATAAAAATAACTAACATCGCAGCACTCTGTGATCTTTAGATGTTAGAATACTATATGTTTTAGGTTGGCTTGAGATCCACAAAGCATCTGTGCTGGTGGCGTTGCACTGTATTCAGTGCAACTCTGCTGGCACAAATGCTTTTAGGATTGTAGCCTTACTGTTTAAAGCCCTGATCAAGGAAATCACTTAAGCATGTACTTAGTTCCAATTCAGGTCCTTTTAACTGAGACTGCCAGCATAAAAGTGATCAGTAGAAACAAACAGTCCTCCCCCCCAATTATATGAAAACTTGTTTGCTGAGATCTAAACCAGTCAATTTGGCCCCATTTTGAGACTTCACTATACTTTCATGACCCCAGATTACAACAAAGACACACAAAATATATGCCAGGCCATGGCCTCAGCTACAGATGGTGTGACCCCACTTGGAGTCATGCGCCACAATTTAGGAATCTCTGACCTTAACTGAAACCAGAAACCGGTTTCCAGTAAAGGTCCATCATATGCTAATGACTTTTCCATTATCATCAGCCAGAGATAGGGCCTTTTCACATGGACGCCCCCCTCCCCCCCGCACACTTGTGTGGTGGTGGTGGGCACGCGTGCGAACACCACAGCAGGTGCGGGTGTGGTCCTGCGCTCCACCCATCTCCCACACATGGAGCAATGGGCTCCAATCCTGGTTGCTCCATGGGTGGAGATGGGTGTGTGCCCATGGGAGCAGGCACACCCCACTCCCTCCATCCACTGCAGGCACACCCCCATCCCCCCACTCACCGTGACCTGTGTGAAAAAGGGCATAGATTCAAACAAGTGACTTAAAATAAAGGCGACTGTATATGCCATAGCAATTTTCTAAGTCAATCAGTCTTTCAAAAGCTTAATATTCAAGTCCCAATATACTGAACAACAGAATCCATAACAACTCCATATTAGGAGTTCAATTATTTGAATAATTAGTACTGGGTGAAATGCTCATTAGTGAGAGTATTCCAATTGATTATAATGGGAACATTATGCCTCTTCGTGTCTACAGCCTGAGGCTTTATTATTACTGGTGTGTAATAATTACTCATTACTGGTATGTACATTAAGGCAGGCCAAAACTTTATGAATAATAATACATTTATTTACGGCCTAGGCCAAAGAAAATTGAAATTTCCAAAAACTGCACGTAATATCCCACCAATGGCTACTCTGTTAAGCCAAACAGTCCTTTAAAATAAATATTATACATCAGCTACACAAATTTCTACTGTTTGTTCCTGATTTCGTCAGATTGATATCTAAAAGCTTCATAAATATTAAATGCGTAAAGAATTCAGTCCAGTGTTTTAGTCATACCGTCCGATGACTACTCTGAAAGGCCATTTAATTAATCGTTATACATCAGCTACCCAGAAATCTACCCAGCTTCTTTTTTTCCTGATTTCCTCATTACGAAGTCTACAAGCTGCACAAATATATGATGCCAAAGAGTGCAATACAGTAACAGACATATTTTGGAGGAGCCAGATAGATTTCTCAAAGTTATTATAATGGACAAATTTGTTGGACTGTGGAAAGGGCAAAAACATAATCTTTGCTGACTTTTTGAAAGGCAATTTTAGGAAGATGTCATATTTATTTATTTTTATTTATATCCCACCCTCTTTCCCATAGGCTCAGGATGGCTCACAGTACAAAAATATAAAATCCAGTTAAAACCAAATCAAATCCCATTAAAACCATTCCCACCCCAACCCTTCAAACCCTATCCTCAGCAATCATATGGAAGGACAAAGAGGAATAAGGACACTGAAGCATACTGGTTTTTGAATATTATAAATATTATGGAAGGCACCAGATCTGGGCAAGTTTGACAGAGAAATTATTACCATCATTCTTAAAGGAATTTAGACTAGTGGAGCTGCCAACTCTCAGAGACTGAGCTGTGATCTGATAAAACCACTATAGGGAGCACCAATGTTTGTATGGCTCATTTCACTTTTCTTTGTCCCAGCCTCATATTTGCCAACTTGCAAGTGAGCCAACTGAGATCACAGCTGTGGTGCTTTGCAACTAATTTAACTGAAGTGTAAAAATCAGATAAAGTAAACATCATTAGAAAAGAACAATTACAGGAATTTAGGAAAGCGGGTTATAGCAAAGACATACTGTAGTAAGCAGGCAGAAAGAAATAAACTGATTAAGGATACAGATGAAACATTGGCTGTTTTTAAACGAGCACAGCTGGGGGTAGGGTCAGTGTCCGCTGAGTGGAACAGTCACAAAGTGTCCACTCAGGGGGAATGCATGGGGATGGATTTTAACAGGCAGTCCCTGGGTGGGTACCACGGCAGCCCCCATGCACGTCCCCTGCCATGAGGGAGGGAGAAGCGGGCAGCCGCCATTTATATGGGCTGGGGATGTGTGGGTATTGGCTCCCACTCACTTTTTGGGCTGCCCCTGCATGGCACACTCTGGTTTTTTGCCAGAGCTGTGTGGGTCATCGGAGTGGGCACCTACCCACACCACCTTCACATGGGCGTCTGGGTGGGTGACTGATGGGTGGACATGGGAGGTTGCGTCTTGTTTTAAAATGGTCATTATGAGTGTACTCAATGGCAAGCACAAGATATTGCTTAAGAGACATTTACAGAAGAGTGCATCATAGAGATGACAAAGTAGTATTTTAGGAATTAAAGGTACTTTCACACATTATATTTGCTATGTATTTATTTAAATTTATACCTGGCCCTTCCTCATATGACCTGTGGTCCCAAGCCAAGCACGTGCACCTGAGACCCTGCATCTTCATGAATGTTACACCCCTTGTCTCTCCCTCTGTTCCCCTTCCTTTGTCTCTCCTCCTGCCTCCCACCCCCGTTTCTCAGATTGTAAGCCCTAGGGCAGGGACTGTGCCTATTCCATTACTTTGTAAAGCGCCAGGCACATTGCTTGCGCTATATAAATGCTTGCTAATAATAATAATTAATAAAGTCCACACACAGTTCTTACTATGTGCCAGAGCTAGGACAGCTGCTTTTGGAAAAATCAGATCATGCTTATGGCTCCCATGTACAGTAGCTAATGTAACATGTGAATGGTACCAACTCCAGCTTCAACCCCAGCTAGGGAGAGACTGTGGCTGGAGTCAGTACTGTTGCCAGTGGATCGAAAGCATGCTGCTGCAACTATGTACCAGATGTTCAATAGGAGGAATGTTTTACTGCCAAACAGATGATCCACAGAAACATCAGCAACCTCCCAGTCTGCCAGCACCTGCTCTGGACTCTTCCCAGCCAGGTATCCAGCAGGAGCCAGTGTGAACACACAAGAGTATGGACATACGATCTGGAGCACGTGTATGTGGGATTCCAAATGTCTGGCACTTTGTGCACTTGCTACAGGAAGCTGTGAAATTCTTACATAGCTTTCGCTCATTCTTTATTCTGGCAAGCTACAACTGAAGGACAGAGCTTAAAAAAATATAATAGCCACATTATATAAATATAAACAAATAATTTAATATAACAAATAAACAAACATAATAAAAATATAAACAAACTCATTACATACATCGTAAGCACCAGCCTTAATCTGCTGGTAGAGTCTGTGCTGATCTTCATCCCAAAAAGGAGGATATCCCACCAGGAGAATATATAGAATAACACCTGGAGAAAATCCAGAACAACATTAATTAAGCTATCCATGCAATCTAACACCAACAAACATAATTTTCAGGATCAGGCTGAGCAACCTAATACAATTCACATAGGTGTGATACACACCAACAGAAATCTCCCAGCTCACAATGAGGATGGTCCCGGAGTAGAGTTCATATGATCTCCTGTGCAGATGAAAGGATGTTTGCAAAGGAGGACAATGTCTGGCATGAACTGGTGTCAAAATGCCATAATAATGGGCACATTTGTATCCAGCAGTTCCAAATTTGCTACAAGCACATACTGGTTATCTACCTTTTCCGTTAACTATGGGTGAAAACAAATGTGACTGTGCCCCGTTCGTGTCAGGAAGTCACTATAGACATGGTCTGGACCGGGTGACGTACAAACGTGCAGCCGGGCACACCTGCAGTGCATCTAGTGCCCCGCCATGATGGGCATACATGGCAATCTATGATGGCCGCCACAGCAGACCTGATCTCGGCCAGTGGGAACAGATGTGTTAACACGCTCTGGCCCGCTTTGCCCCAATTGGGCAGATCTTACGCTGAGCTGTGACTCCAGAGGTCTCTGAGATCACAGCCTGGGCCAGCTGCTAACATGGCTGGGACAATCCCGGGCCAACATCTAGTGGCACCTGCGCACGTGTGTAGGCCAGGTCTGGGCAAAGGGTGATAGAGTGGGCCAAAGCAGCCTGCCGTCATGTCTGTTAATACTCTCTGGATGTTCCGAAGCGCTGCTGGCAGGGTTACCCTGAAGCAGGCACATCTGGCGTGACTGCTTTTAAATGGACTGGCAAACCTGGGGGTGAAGCAGATTGGCGTGGGCAGAACTGGATCTGCCGTTCATTTAAAAGCATCTACAGAAAAGCCTATAAGCCATTTGGAGCAGCCATGGCTTAACACCACCTGTATAAACAGTAAGAGACTTCATAGAAATGGCACCATCAGCAGAGTGAAAGTTGAACACTATTCATGCTTGTAGGATAGGTGATGCATCGGGGGAGGGCACGGGGGGGCATGTGCCCCCCCATCTGATTTCTGACCCCACACATCAGCAGCTTTTCCCCGTTTCCACCACCGTCTGGTGCCTGGTACCTGTGTGGAGGAGGACGGAGGACTCATTCCTCCAGCCAGATCAGTCCTCCTCCCCCTCTTGCAGCGCACTGGAAGGGGAGGGGTCAAGGGAGGCAGTGAGTGTGACTCACTTCCTCTTCCCTCAAGCACAGGAACAGGATGTGTAGGCAGGCAGGCAGGCAGATAGCGTGGTGGCGGCATGTTCAGGCAGCTGGAGGAGGGATGGAGCTCGGGGGAGCAGCAGCAGTCTCAACAGCTTTCAGGCGGTGGCAAGGGCCCCGAGCAGGAGTGGAGGTGAGGTGAGCGGGGCTGGACTGGGGGTGGGTGCCCTGGGACCTGGTGGTGGTGCCCAGGTGCTGGATTGCAGCACAAGCTTGCCTCACCCTGGTGGGTGGCTGCTGGGGTCCAGAGCAGGAGCGGAGGTGAGGCGTGGGGGGACAGGGTGGAGGGATCTGGGGTGGAGATGTTCCCGAGCATGGTGGGGAGGCTGGATTGGGGGGGGGGGCATGGGGAGGCCTGGGTGGTTTGTGTGCTCCTGCGCAGTCTGTACTTTTATGTTTGTAAGGGGGGAGGAAGAAGTCAGCTGTGCTGTGCCATGTGGCTTGGTGTTGTGTGTGCCCCTGTGCGGTCTGTAATTTTGTTTGGAGGTGGGATGCCAGTGTTGCTATGTCATGTGGGAAAATGTACATGTCTAGCAACCCTAACCAATGGTCCATCCATGGGACTGAGTTGGCAAGAGGAAACACTTGCTTCCCCTAGACTTTGCCTGCCCCCATTCCTTGATATACAAATTTTCCATAAAAGGCATGGTCGCACAGAAAGGGGAGAGGCAAAAAGACTTTTCTTCCCCCTTCTGATGTGGACACAACCCCTTGAGAGCATCAAGATGTTCTATGGGGACATGTCTTGTCAGAAAATTAGGAGGAGAACTTGTTTACTCTATCCCTTTATAATGTGTCCCATGGTCCTCCCTGCTAAACATTCTGATGATGCTCTTGCTCCATTTAGCTCAGCACCCTGTCTCTGACAGTAGTCAGCTTTGGTTGTTTGGTGGCAAGGGCCCAGATCAGGAAATGCACAATTGATCATAATAGGTGATCCATTTTCTGGTATTCACTCCTAGTCCCCAACCGTCAAGGTCTCTGCCCGTGACAAAAGACTAATGATCTCAAAACACTAAAGATCTCAGTAAAACATACTTTCCCACAAATTCTCAGAAATGTATACACATTTAAAGTATATTGGTGTTCGAGAGCTGAGACTGGTGTCTGCACAAAAGTTCAATGTGTACAATAACTATACAGAGGAAAGGGGGGGAAAACAAAATGGGACAGTTTGTAAATGCTGGCAGGAATGGAAATCTACAGTCTGATGTGGTCCAATTCCAGCCTTTGGTTGCTATTCTTAATCCCCCAGAGATTTCCCCCTGCTCTCATGCACTTTGGTCTACCATCTGCACACCGTAGGCCACCAGCGGCACTTCTGGTCTGGCAGTCCATGTCCCTGTGCAGTCGACCTTGCCACCATGCAGGATGCTCTGTCCCACAGAGCTCTGCAGGGACATCAGTCTAGCCCCAAGCAGGATGAAGGCTCTCCACCCTTGACCTAAAGGGTGGCTTCTTTACACAGAAATTTGGACCGATCTTAAGTATATCTATGGTCCGGCAGTCCTAAAAAGTGTCTTCAAAAATCACATATTCCATATTTTACAACATCTAAGTGGGAAAAAATGATTTAAAATACTTTTTGAAGTTGGCGCCTGCTCTGTAGCTTGATATTTCGTAAATAATTGTGTTGGTGCTATGTAGGCTAGTGTTCAATATGTCCACAATTGAAGGCTCCAACAGTTCCCTCCTGAAACTACCAGAATTCAGTAGCAGCTTGTACTGTAAGTTTCATGGTTTTGCTGATGCCCCTGCGCAGTCTGTATTTTATGTTTGTGAGAGAGGGATGCCAGCTCTGCCATGCCATGCCATGCCATGTCATTTGGCGTTTGTGTGCTCCTGTGCAGGCTGTACTTTTATGGTTGGGGGGGTGGGGAGAGATGCCAGCTTTGCCTTGCCATATGGGTTTGGAGTGCTTTGTTTTACATTCAAACAACTTATGCAAATTAGGGGTGGGACTATGCAAATGTACATGGGTGACATGCACATTAAGGGCAAGACCATGTGGATTACTGTGGGTGGCATTATGCAAATTAGGAGTGGAGTTATGCAGATTAGCTGTGGCCCCTCTCCTCAGGTTCAACAGTCACCAGTCGCCTCTGCTTGTAGATGGACGGACAGTAATATAACCATGATAATGACACAGGTTAAAATGATTGTTCCTTAAGCTGGTTACAAACATTATTCCAGTTTAAAGTGTTGAACTGAGGTCTGGGAACTTAAGCAAGCTGCTAAAATCCTGTTCAGACCAATGTTTAGCCTGTAAATGAATATATTTAAGGTCTGTAGTCTATATAAATTGGAACTATGCCTGTCATCAGGTTAGAAGATATTAGTGCTACAACCACAAACTTTATTATATAAAATCCTTCCTCCTCTTTCTCTGTCACACACAAATATACATATGTATCAGAGACAGGGTTAAGGGAACTGAAGGGTGCGACATTTTCATAACTGTAGTATTCAGACAATTAAACAACTATTGAAATGGTTAAAATAAAATTAGGAAACATTTTTAAAATTAATAATGAAGTAGGTTAAATAGAGACTATTTAATGACCAAACATACAGTCTTCTCCACTCTAGAACTTTAAAACTTTTTTTTAAAAGCGAGGACTAAACTCAGGACTTATCTTACCACATGCCCACATATCCACTGGCTTTCCATAAGGATCTTTTCGTAACACCTCTGGTGAAAGATATCCTGGTGTACCAGCAAAACCTATAAAGAAGCATGATGAGAGTGTTAGCCAGTTAGTTGTATGTTGTTCATTCGTATATTTAAAAAAATTATTTTAAAATAACCTTTCATCAAAAGTCTGGGAGTACAACATTATTTAAATAAATAAATCTGTCACCTTTGCACCACCAACAGTGAAGCTTCACCAGTGTCCCTGTGATAGTGTAACAGAGATTTCCAAGAAAACTCTAATGTAGACACAGTTGTTTTGACTGTGTGAAACTAGTATATTCATTTAATTTAATAGAATCGCAGGGGAGTGGGGGACATCTATCAGAGTATCAAGTCAATCTCCCTGAAATGCAGGACTATTCAATACAGTATTTCATTACAGTAAGAGAAGGTGGGTAGTGGATAAGGTGCTGGACTTGGACCTGGGATGTCAGGGTTCAAATCCCACCCTAGCCATGAACTCATTGGGTGGCCTTGGGTAAGTCTCAGCCTTGGTTCCCCATGGAAATTGTGTGTGTCTTTCTCTCTCAGTGTGTTCCCCTCACCCTTGTCCATCTTAGATTGTAAGCACATTGGGCAGGGACCTGTCTCTAATACTAACAAAATTGTAAAGCACCAGGTACACTGCTAGCACTATATAAATGCTTAATAATAATATTTATTTTATTATTTACTAAACAGTACAGAACCCAAGATTTGTTGCCTCTTTTGTTTAAAGTAGTATTGAAATATCTCAAGAATGTCACAGCTGACTCTCAAAAGAATGGCGAGCAATGGATAATCACCCTTCAGTTCTTGATTCAGAAAAATAAGTGTATATTGGAAAATTTTCCCGGAACCCTATGTCAGAGGGGAAATAATCCCAGTAAAAACCAAGTGGTGGAATAACCACTGTTCTGAGTACAAGCTTTGGGCAGCTCCCACTTTCTTGAATATTATATTGGGAAATTTTCTGGCTCCAGTAGGAGTCAGGAAGTTAAACGCAGAACCATTCTCCATTATAAATAGGGGACTGCTGAAGCCCCAATATTGAGGAAACCACATGAGCTACAGTTGTGAACATTTAACCACACCTTATATTTGTGGAGACTGTCATATGTGCAAAGTTTGAAGTAGATTCAGTCAGAAAATCAAAAGTTATAACTGTTTTAAAGTGAATTGGTTGTGATCAAAATGCACAAAATCCCGACTATTCTGAATCATCGAGCTCTCCTCCCCACTCCACATGAGTTGAGCCCCAAGATTTCACAGTCGTAGAGAGTGAGATCTAGATTAAGTGCTGGTGTAGCGTGATAATGATTGGTGCAGCCAAAAAGGAGTTATTAAACATTACAAAATCAGTTCTGCTGGGTGGCGCAGGCGCAATCGAGCAGCCTCTGACCACCATTTGTTTTGTTAGAAAAAACAGCATAAGGAAAGTTACGTGACTCTGCTTGTTAAAATCATGTAACTCTATCAGGAGTCAGCTCTGTGACAAAAACTTTAAGCTTTCATGTCAATTACACTCCTGCCTCAGAAGCACAGGCAAGAGGAAGCTCTAGTCAGTTTCATCTCAATTAACTCTTGCCTCACTCCATACTTTTCACTCCCTATGAAAAGTTGCATGGGGAGGGGGCATTAGGAGATTGGAGCTGGTCTCTCTCTCACCCCCCCTCTTCCCACATGTACAGATGCACAACTCTCAAAGCAAACACACACACACACACACACACACACACACACACACACACACACTCTGTGTGTGTGTGTGTGTGTGTGTGTGTGTGTGTGTGTGTGTGTGTGTGTGTNTGTGTGTGTGTCTCTCTCTCTCTCTCTCTCTCTCTCTCTCTCTCTCTCTCTCTCTCTCTCACACACACACTCATACACGCACACTCCCTCTGCTCTCTCATCTGCAGCAGGACCGAGACCAACCATCTCCCCCACCATCCCCGCTTACCCCTGTGTTGGGGGAGCTGGGTAAGCGCCCTACTTTGCAGAGCAGAGGGATGAGGATTAAATAGACAGAACGAGCTCAGGGTAAAAGACAGCGAGAGGGAAGGGGATCAATAGGATCCAGCTGTTGAATAGAGCGAGAGAAAAGGGAATTAAAAAAACAACTGCAGCAGCCACTGTGCAGCATTTTGCCCCCAGACCTTTGGCACTGTAAGCATATTTGCATCACAGCTTTTCTCTTGCGCGCCTTTGCCGCCAATCAGGTATCTTGCATGATTGGAGGCAAAGACGTGTGGCTTTGCTTTCCCGAGACAAAAGCTATGCAGCATTTGCCTCTCAGAGTTTTCCCAGAGCCAAATGCTGTGTGTTTTGCCCCATGAGAAAACGGTCTGGCTTGTGCCATACAGCTGGGTCTCCTGGTAGAGGAGAAACCGCACAGAGCTTAGTGCCTCCTAAATTATTTATTTATATTTACATTTACATCCCACCCCCTCCCATCAACAGACACTGCCTCCAGGCACCGGGAAAGCACTGAGACTGCAGGGCCTAAGTCAGTTGAAAATGAGAGGTATAGCTGGGTATCATCAGCATATTGGTGGCAACGCACACCAAACCGTCTCACAACCTCCCCCAGGGGTTGCATATAGATGTTAAACATGAATGGAGACAAAACAGAACCAAAACAGAGAGGTCCTGGGGGCTAGATGTTGCAGTCCCCAACACCACCCGCTGGCTCCTTCCTGAGAGGAATGAGTGGAACCATCTAAGGACCATTTTGTCCACCCCCCAAGGACCGCAGTCGTCTCAACAATAACCCATGGTCCACTGTATCAAATGCAGCTGAGAGATCTAACAGGATGAGTAATGTTGAATGCCCTGAATCCATCTCTCGGCGGAGGTCGTCCACCAATGCAGTCTCGGTGCCATACCCTGGGCGAAACCCGGATTGAAAGGGGTCTAGAAAATTGATGACATCCAGGTGACTCTGGAGCTGCTGTGCCACTACCCATTCAATAACCTTCCCTAAAAAGGGAAGGTTAGAGACAGGTCGGTAACTGGCAGATGTATCAACATCCACAGATGGTTTCTTTAACAGGGGCTGCACCACTGCCTCCTTGAGGGAGTCTGGCACCCTACCAGCCCAAAGGGAGGCACTGATTACCCCCACCAGCAGCGGCCCCAAAGTTTCCCTGGAGGCTTTCACCAATGGATCTAATTCACAAAAAGTGGCCCTAACAGACCCCAGACACCCATGGCATCAGCCAGCATCACTTCCTGAAACTGATCCCACAAAGATGGACCAGACGGGGCATCCATAACCCCAAACTCTTCTTCCTCTGCATCAATCCTGGCTCCGAAATCGCACTGAATCCGAGCGATCTTATCTGCAAAGTAGATGACAAACTCCTCACAGCGGGTCTGGGATATCTCTCCCTCCAGGCATAGGGAGGCCAGACTGACCAGCCCCCTCACCACCTGGAAGAGCTCCGCTGGATGCGACTTTGCAGCAGCTATGAGGGCGTCAAGAATTCCTTCTTTGCTGCACTCATGGCCACAGCATAGGACCGCAAATGGATCTGATGCTGTAGCCAATTGGATTGAGCACAAGAACGATTCCAGCATAGCTCTAACTGCCGTCCCTCCCGCTTCATACACCACAACTCCTCAGTAAACCAAGGAGCCCTACAATGACGAAGTGGTGGCAGCGGACGCCTCGGAGTCACCCGGTCGATGGCCCTCTTCAGCAAGATGTTCCATGCTTGGACGAGATCATCAGCTGAGTGGCCATCAAAGTCCAAGGACACTTCCCACAGTGTGTCTTGCAACCGCTGCGGTTCCATCAGCCTCTGGGGGCGGACCATTCTAATAGGTCCCACTCCTTGCCGGGGGCTATTGTGCGGTAGGAGGTAATGATCTGACCATGACAAGGGCACAAATCTAACCTCCCCCACTACTGGATCATCTGCCTCAAGGCTAGAACAGAATACCAGGTTGAGCATATGCCCCCCCTTGTGTGGTGGGCCAGTGACCATTTGGGACACGCCCATGGTTGACATGGCGGCCATGAACTCACGCTCCTCCCCTGCAAGGCCAGCATCGGCGTAGATGTTGACCAAGGCCCTTACGGAGTGCAACAGCACCCCCAACACCAGAGAGGGATGCCGCTGGGCAGGAAGGAGTCTAGTACACCAGCGGTGCCCCAATTGTGTCCCCTGCCAAATCAAACACCACATGGATGGCCTCGATTCCTAGGATAGATTGCACTAGATACCTCCTAGCAGTCCAAGACTCCTTAAAAACCATAGCTACACCACCCCCCCCCGGCCCTCAAGCTGAGGCTGGTGCTGCATGGAGTACCCCGCTGGAATGAGGTCAGCCAAAATCGGGCATGCCTTCCCATTCAGTCAGGTCTCCATGAAGCATGCAAGGTCTGTGGCCTGATCGAGGACTAAATCCCAGATCATTGATGCTTCATTAGCCACAGACCTCGTGTTCAACAGCAGCAGCCCTGAACAGAGGGACTTCAGACCATGATCCATCCTCCCATCTGAGGGGGGGCTGGCACTGGGAATAGGCACCAAGCACCTTGGTCCCCGGGCCACCCGTACCATTCCCCCCCCCAGCCATACCTCCCCCAACCCAGAATGATTCCTATGGTTGCTTCACTTCCACCCCCACTCTAGCCTGACCCCAGCCGCCGGCTGCTCCATCCAGGCCTTGGGGAAAACCCTCCCCCCACCCCCTAACCCCCACTAAAACTACCCCCCAGTCCCCACCCTGTCTCTTATACACATCTAGATGTGTATAAGAGACAGATAAACAACCCCCCAGTCCCCACCACCTGCTGCCACCAAGTGGTCCCCTCCAAAGTTTGCCCCCCCCTCACACCAGGGGGCCCTACCTCAGAACCTCCCCCCTCCCTAACCCAATTCCCACTCTCCCCCACCAAGGTTCCAGTCCCAAGGGCCATCCCCCAACTCTCCACCATTTCCCCTTTAACCTAAATTCCCACCTCTAAGCAGAGACCTTCTGACCCCCCTTGTAATCCCTAGAAGCACGCTTGTGGTCACGCCTGCGGCTGCACCCACAGCCTGCAGGTACCCAGCGGTGAAAAAAAAGCCCCTTGGCTGGAAATCCAGTTGAGTCTGGATTAGCACCGGGAAACGATCTTTCTAAGCCTGTGGGTGTAAGGTGCTGGAGGGAAAGTGGCTCCTCCCTTAGCACTGGGAGAGACACCACCAAGACAGAAAGCTGACAGCCTCCGTCCCAGACAGAAAGACAGACTGACTGACAGCACAAAAGCAAACTTGCAGGGGATCTGGGGAGCACGATCCCCAGACTTCTAGTCTCTCCCCCACTGCCGGGCTCTGACTGGCCCAAGCAGTTTCTCTCCTTGTAGGGAGGTTTCTCTGCTTGCAGCTCAGAGTGGAGATAGGTGTTTGGCTGTGCTCCTCCTTGTACCTGCATTCCCTAGAGAACCACTAGAGTGGTTTAAATCTCACAAAATCTATTTTCCTCTAACATCAGCCTAGCTTCAGAAAAAAATTGCCTTGGGACAGGGCTGTACACTGCATGGAGAGGTATATTTGCTGGCTCCTACTCCCCTTCCCAGAGTCCTTGTCTACTTGAGAAAGTTGCAGGGCGGAAGTTAAAGGAGCTCCATGCGTGCAGGAGATGTGGCTTAATTGCCTGCTTCTGAGGGAAACTTTCTAAGGCTTTCCCTCCAGCACCTTATACCTAAATCAGTTGTGCTCACTGGCACAGATCTCTTCCTCAAAAAATCTTAGGGCAGGGAGGTGGCTCAAAATGGTGGTGCCAGGAAGGGGAGGAGCCAAAGCTGGGTGAAACCTCCAGCCCCAGTTTTTCTTGTAAATTTGATGGCATGGAGGACTCCATCCCAGCTAGGTTGCAGGCCAAGAGCTGCCTGCAGGAAAGGGAGGAGCCGCATGGGTGAGTGGGATGAGTAGATTTAAAGGAGTGGGGTCACGGGGTGAAGAGTTTTACAGAAAGGGAGCGCCAAAGAGCTTGCAGTCTCAAACAGCAGTCTGAGTTGAGTCTCAGCTTTATTTACTGAGACTGCAGTCTGGGTCTCAAGTTTATTTACTGAGTATTCAAACTGAGACTTTCATGAGTGTATAGAGCTCTAGGCCCCATTCTACAAGTCTTTCATGCATGAGAATCCAATTAACCTTTCTAAGGGCTACCTCTGGTCAGAACCCAGTCCCACTCACTCGGCCTCATCCCATGGTCCCTGTGTAGACAAGCTCAGCCACCTGACAGCCCCGTTCATCCCCCTCCCCCCGCCAGCCTGGTCATTCCCTGTAGTAAGGAAGATTGGACAAAGTAGTACATTACTATGTTTTATTGAACACACTAAAGTTGATTGGTGGAATCATAGAATCTTATTTACATCAGAGGTCATCTAGTCCAAACCCCTGCAAACATTCGGACATGACATAGTCCTTCACCAAGCAATTCAGGAGTTAGAACTGTACACTCAGCAACATGATGGTAAACATTGGTGGTCACTCTTTCACTTTCCCCTTTTTGAAACACTGAAGTACAGTTTCCATCACATTTTCTCTTACTGTATCTGGTCCCAGTATTGTGAAACATTGTATCTCATTCTTGTGAAACACTGAAATAATGTTTCCATTACATTTTTTATTCTATTTTATATCTGGTTTATTATTTCAGGGACAAAATAACTGCTATAGTACGCTATATCTGAATCTTTGTATAAGTGCTTCTTCAGGACTTCATGCTGGTGACCATAGCTCCACAATTATGAAGACTGGTGTGCCTGCAGATGCTATTTAAAACATTTATGTTCATCCCATCTGAAAAAACTTGGAAATTTATTACCCCAAAACCCCCAATGTTTAAAACCTTAAAGGCAGAACCATTATTAAAACAAAAAACTTTCCTCTTCAAAACCATTTCAAAAAACATGAAAATGGATTACAATTGCAGTTCAAAAGCCATTTAACATACATGGCAACAAAAAATAAATGCCAAAATCATGGAAATTATGTCCAGATTTTCTATCTATATTCCATAATTTACCATCAACATTAACAGAAGATATGCACTAAATTTATTACGATACATACTTGCTCTTACTATTTACCACTATCACATTATTTCTTTACACATC
Organism: Sphenodon punctatus; assembly: GCA_003113815.1. Classification (NCBI taxonomy): domain Eukaryota; kingdom Metazoa; phylum Chordata; class Lepidosauria; order Sphenodontia; family Sphenodontidae; genus Sphenodon; species Sphenodon punctatus. The sequence continues at coordinate 2,097,222 of QEPC01012655.1, read as the reverse complement.
ATTTATTTATTATTATTAAGTTGCCTATGAACATTTTTTCAAACTACCTTAACTCTGTCCTTAACATATATAGAAATTATATACAGTTTATACCATGAAATGTTCAGTGTGAGTGTAGACACCTTTACACAATTGGTTGTATCCAATTCAATTCTGTGCAAAAGACAGAGTTAAGGCAGTTTGAAAAACTGTTCGTAGGCAAGTATGTATCGTAATAAACAACATTGCAAATCTTAGCAACGTTATGGAGGAAGAAGCGACAGTATTTGGCAACAGAATCGATGTAGGGTTTAAAAGAAAGGGGTGAGTCTCAGATGAAACCTAAGCTATGGGCTTGGGGGACGGGAAGGATGGTGACCCCATTGATGAGGATCGACAGGGAAGAGGGAGAGGAAGGATGAGGGGGGGAGATAAGGAGTTCAATTTTAGCCATGTTGAGTTTGAGTTGACGTTGAGACATCCAAGTAGAGATGTCAGAGAGACAGCTGGTGAGGCGAGCTTGAACAGATGGAGAGAGGGAGTAGAGAGATAGAGTTGAGTGTCATCAGTGTAGAGGTGATATTGGAAGCCATGGGAGGCAATGAGTTTGCCTAGGTACAGGATACAGATAGAGAAGAGGAGAGGGTCATTGACAGAGCCTTGGGGAACACCAACTGAGAGTGGAAGGGAGGATGAGGTGGAATTGGCAAGAGACACATTGAAGGAGCCGTCAGAGAGGTAGGAGGAGAACCAGTCAAGGACGGAGCCACAGAAGCCAAGGGAGAAAAGAGAATCCAGAAAGAGTGAGTGGTCAACAGTATAAAAGGCAGCAGAGAGGTCAAGGAGGACAAGAATGGAATAGAGGCGATTAGATTTAGCCACAAGAAGATAGTTGGTGATCTTAGCGACAGCAGTTTCAGTAGAGTAAAGGGGGTGAAAGCCAGATTGGAGGGGGTCAAGGGAGGAGTTGGCGGAGAGGAAGTTGAGGCAGCGGGAGTAGACAACATGTTCAAGAAGCTTGGAAGCAAAAGGAAGGAGTGAGACAGGACAGTAGCTAGAAGGCTCAGAGGGGTCAAGAGTGGACTTTTTGAGAATAGGAGAGAGAGTGGCGTACTTGAAGGCGGATGGGAAGGAGCCAATAGAGAGGGAGAGGTTGATGATGTGCAGGAGGGAAGGGGCGACAGTGGAAACAATGGAGGTCAGGGGGCGGGAGGGGATGGGGTTAAGGGGGCAAGTGGAAGGGTTAGAGGAGGAGAGCAGGGAGGAGATTTCCTCAAGGGAGGTGGGAGGGAAGGAGGACAGGAGAGACGGAGGGGGAGGAGGGAGAGGGGAGGAAGTAGGAAGAGGAGAGGATTGGGAAGTGATGTTGAGGCGAATCTAGTCTATCTTGGAGATGAAGAAGGAAGCAAGATTCTGAGCAGAAAGGGAAGAGGAAGGAGGAGGACAGGGGGGCTTGAGGAGGGAATCAAAGGTGGAGAACAAGTGGCGAGGGTCCCGAGAACAGGACTCAATAAGGGAGGCATAGTAATTCTGTTTAGTGAGGGAGACAGCAGAAGTAAGGGAGGAGAGACAGAATTTGAAGTGAAGATAGTCAGCATGAGTGTGGGATTTGCGCCAAAGGTGTTCAGCAGCACGGGTGCAGGAGTGGAGCTGGCGGATACTGGGGGTGAGCCAAAGAGTGGGCAGGGCAGGAGGAGAGGGGGGCAAGGGAGTCAAGGGTGGAGGAGAGAGAGGCATTGAAAGCAGAAATGGCAGAGTCAGGGGAGGAGGAGGAGAAGACTAAGGGGTGAAGGGGGGAAAGACAGGATGCAAAGTCCAGGGGGTTAATGACCTGCAGGTCATGGAAGGGGCGTGAAGACGGGGAAGAGGATGGGGGACAGTGGGAGACATTGAAAGAGGCAAGGAAGTGGTCAGAGTTGGGATGAGGATCGAAGGAGAGATCAGAGACAGAGCAGTTCCTAGAGAAGACGAGGTCAAGAGAATGGCCGTTAGCGTGGGAGGGGGAGTTGGTCCAAAGGTGGAGGTTGAAGGAGGAGGCTAGTGAGGGGAAGTGAGAGTTGGAGGGTTGGCAAGGGACATCAACATGAATGTTGAAGTCACCGAGGATGAGAGTGGGGTTATCGTCGGAGAGGAAGAAAGTGAGCCAGGACTCAAATTCAGAGAGAAAGAAAGAGAGGCCAGGGGGGCGATAGATGACAGCGACGCTGAGATGGAGGGGGGGAGTAGAGGCGCACAGAGTGAGCCGCAAAGGAAGGGAAGGAGAGAGAGGGGGAAAGAGTTGCACTCCCTTTAATCTTTCGAACTAAACTTTCTGGTTGTGTGATTATACTGCTTAATTGGCTGTGCCTGCTGTTTCAGATTTAGGGGCTTGAGGATTCTGGATAGCTCTAAGTATACTGTAAGTTATTGTTAAATATTCTGAATGCTTCTTTTAAACATTTCAAGCAATATATACAGAAGCATACACAGTCTCTTATATTGATTTCACCAAGCAAACAAGACTAACAAACTGCTACCTCCTTTATTACTTTGCTGGTAATATACTTGCTTAGAGCTATTAATGACAACACTAAGCAAACATCAGTCAAAGTAGATATGTGTATACTTTTCATTAAGTCATTAGTGAAAGAAACAATTTTCTGAGGAAAAAAATGATTTGTTAACAAATATGGGCATTGTTTCTTACTGAAGTAGTTTGATAATATCATCATCCTCATCATCCTACCTTGGAGTGGGGCTGGGCCTAGATGACTTTTGAGGTCCCTACCAACCAGACAATCCCATTATCTTGTTTACATCATAATAATGCCTCAAGCTCCAGGCAAATTCAGGGCTTCCTTGGATTTGGTACATGTAGGAAGACATGGCTCATGCGCTACATACTTCATTGGCTAAAAACACACGTGACAGTGGCCCGCTTTGGCCTGGGACCCACCAGGACGTGTGTTTATGTTCCGCCAGATGGTAACTAGGGATAGCCCTGGAGAGGATAGGCAGTTAGCCTGGGCTGCATCCTCGGCAAACATCCGAGGATGCAGCAAGGGCTAAGGGCCATCCATGTGGGCCAACATGGGCTGGCACATGCTCAGCCCCACCTCCGGGCAGGGGCTGCCATTGCTGTCTATCATGGAGGGGAACAGGGCACTGAGAGCAGGGAAGGCCAGCCACCCACGTATTTGTTTAGCTCCCCACCCTACCTGGGGCAGGTGGGCAGGAGGACGGCTCTTCATCCATAGGCATGTTAGTTTTGTCCCCTTCCCGGACCCTGGCTGTGTTGGCTGCGATTCCTGCCCCGGGCTGGGCAGCTGCCGTGCTGCCCTCATGTCTGTTTTTACCCATAGTTTAAGTTGCTAAGCCTGTCAATACTTATGTATGTACTTATATTTGGGCTCCATGAGCAACCCCTAAATTTGAGACTAATGCCTCAAACATCTCTACATGTGAATATTATGCATTTGAGTAGCTTCATTAAATCTATGGGACTATTCATACGAGTACAGCTGCGTATGTACTTAGATGAGTTAGGATCTGGGCCCTAACTTTCAAAATGATATAACTAGGGCCCTTTTCACAGCCCCCACTCCTTCCACATGTGTGCAGGTGATGGTGGGGGGTGCGCCCATGGGAACACCATGGTGGGTGCGGGGGGATGGGTAGATGTGCACCTGTGGGAACACCATGGGCAGAGGGTGCGTGTGCACTCCCACCACCTCCACCCAAACACCCATGCATGGAGCAATGGGCGCCAATGCCTGATGCTCCATGCATGGAGATAGGTGGAGGTGGGTGGGAGTCTGTAGGAATGCATCCCCATGCACCGCTCACCTACCACGCTGCCCACCCATCCCCCCACCCACCACAGCCCGTGTGAAAAGGGCCTAGATCTGAATCCAATTCTCACTGAATTTAATGAATATCTTTTCACTGCCTTCAGTAACAACTGAATTGAGCCCCCGCCCCCCAGTAAGTGCAATAAAGAATTAGGAGGCATGTGAAGAGGGGAAGGAAACTTGAGCACAACTACAATGACTGTAAGCTGTTTCTTAGGAAGCTAGTATACATCTTGTTGGTTCTGAATCACTGAAATTTTACACAAATGAAAAGTTGTTGCCCTTGCCTGACATTACTTGTTAGCGACCATTGTAGCATTCTTCTATTATCAAACTTTAATTTTTGAATTTTTCTTAAACCTATCTTTCCCCATTTTAAAATAAACATCTACAGCCTGTCTTATTTCCACCATATGCCTATTTTTATTTTTGTTTTCTACACAAAATATTTATTTTCATTATTAACATAAAATAGGGATTAAAATAATATGTAAACAAAATGAAACTGATGTATTACATCTGTTCATTTGTTTACATATTTTAATTCCTATTTTATGTTAATAATGGAAATAAATATTTTGTGTAGAAAAAGAAAATAAAAATAGACATAGGGTGGAAATAAGAGTCTGTATATTCCACACACTCAAATAAACGCTAGCTTTTGTCATCAGTTTTTTTCAAATACTAAAAATGGCAACCAGACAAATGTCTTAGAATTTTTACAAGATTAGGAGTTTCAGACTTTATCTCTGCAGGACACTAGTATTGGGGACTGATCTTTTTCCAGTGTCTAGCTGCACACAGAAGTTATGATATCAAGGGTTTCTTCTCAGATACTAATCTTTTTTGGGGTTGTAATCATTACCAAATACATATCTCTGTGGTCTTGTGGGTAGCCAATCTCTTATCGCCTGTCAGTATCATTTCCATTTTCATTATGATTTACCACCAAGCTCTTGCTTATAGAGCTACCTGTCATCACAGAAATGTCAATGGGACAGCAATAGAGAAACAGAAAACCAGTAGGCAGGACCGGCACTCTCAAGCCGGTGGCCCCGTGTTTCTTGGTGGTGGCCAGCTCTGCAGTCTTTGTTTAGATTTAGCAATACTTAGAACAAACTAGAGAAGGAGGAGAACTAAGATGATAGAGAGTCTGGAAAACAAGTCTTTTGAGGAAAGGCTGAAGGGACTGGAACTGTTCTTCGTTGCTACAGAGGTCAGGACTAGAAATAATGTTTTTTTAATTACATGAAGGCAGATCTCTGTTCGATATCAGGAAAAATGTCCAAACAGTAAGAGCTGTTTGGCAATGGAACAAGTTGCCCAAGGAGGTTGTAGGCTCTCCATTACTGGAGTTTTAATAATTTTTTTCTCTAAAGGATGGACAGCGATCTGTTGCAGATGATGTAGTTGTAGCCATTCTTCATCCAAGCAGCGGTTGGACCAGGTGACCCACACGATCCCTTCCAACTCTGACATTCTTAGATTTGAAATGTGTTTCTCATTGCACCCATTACTGAATTGCTAGTCCTTTCACTTTGAAAATATCACAGCTCAATACCATCAAAATGTAGAATTTTACGAGAATCCACTGAAACTGCAATTCTTCTAAAGTTACCCTATTTCTGAAATACCAGTTTTAAAGCATACCTGATTAATTTCACCCCAACAGATTTACTATTCTTTCCAACTGATTTCCCAATTAACACAAACCAGCTGGTTTCTCAATTTTTCTAACCGAGTACCATTCTGCTGCCCAGTTCAATTATATTTGTTTGGTGATATTATATCCCCAGCGCAACTGTAAGCAATGCTCTATGTTCTCAGTTATAGAAATCTTCTTTTATATATTGAAATTTAAAACACTGGATCAGTTTGTAGGCTGGTACTAACCACAAATACACAGACGTGTTTGCAAGTCCTCACCTACTCTGGTCAGACAGCCAACCATTTTCACAGTTCTTTCTGAGTTTTCATTCTTTTTCCTCTTATGATCATGCTTTGAGAATGGATTTTAATTTGGTTTTTGAACCAGTTTGATAACCTACCATTTGCACACATCTTTAGATGACATGCTTCTGGTCTGCATTAGACAGATGTCTGAGTATGGGAAGGGGCAGGGTTGGACAGATGTTCAGCACAACAGACATGCTTTATGTTTCTCACCAAGGCAGCAGGGGGCATAAAGCTTGTGCAAAATAAAGAACAAACTGAATTGGGAAGGTTATATTATAATGTAATACTAAGTAGCTGCTGTTACAAACTTACTAGGCTATAACTTTTCTTTGTGGTTTTCATTGTTTTCCTTCGTTGTGCTGGCTGTTTTCAAATTTAGGGGAGAGCTTGAGAGTTATGAGAATTACTTAGACTTTTTCACCATAATTTTCAAAATATAAAATGTAGCTCTGTGGTACTTTTCTTTTAACCAGTAACTACAGTAAATTACTTTGAAATCAGCAGACGTTGGTCTGCTGATTTACTACATCAAATCAAACCTTGGCTGGCTGATGGACTTTTTCCCTTTTTGCCTATACCGTGTCCATTGGGTCAACAGGTGCTTCCCAAATGCTTTTGATGTCCACTACTCTCCTCATAGAAGTCCCCACTTTTACTCACCAAATGGAATTTTTAGTGTTAGAAAAGGCTCTATTCAGCCTCCTTCATTCTTCGATGTAAAGGGTAATATGCTGCACACACTGAATCTTCCATCACAGAAAAAAATAAAGTTTTTGAACTACACTTGAAAGAAATACATTTTTTTCCCTATTCCCATGGCTGTAACACTGATTTGGATTTAGTTGCTTTTGACTTACTTATTAACGTAAGTAAAACAAGATGTTCTATAAGATGCTTATTTCTCTAAAAGCTATTGAACATCTTGTTGATTGTCAAAGTCAACAAAAATTGATGCTCAACAATACTTCAAGACCCAAAATAGGGCCAAAACATCTAGTTGATACTTATTCAACTCTGCTACATATGACTTCATTTTTATTATTGTGGTGCAAAGGGCAGGTTTGTGAGGACAAACAGAAATGTAGGATGAAATAAAAAAGTAAGTTTACTTACCAAACCAAGCCTGTTGTTCTCCTTGAACTTCAATAGCTAACCCAAAATCTGCCAATTTCACTGCTGCTCCCTTTGATTTGCTAGCTAAAAGTAAGTTCTCAGGCTTCATGTGGGGAGAGAAAAAAAATTGAGATGAAAAGTTAAGTTAAATAACACTTTAAACATTTACATTTTCCCAGTGCCACTTTTAATTACAGGAAATTCTGAAAAATAAAGAACTGTTTTATAGTCTAAAAGTATGCATTTTCTTTCAGCAGTGGAAAAATCTATACATTTTACTTTGGCTTTTAAGGGGACGCTATGCTAGAAAATGGTCTTCACAATCCTGCAATGGAACAGGACCAAGGTAGATGTTCAGACCAACTGGAGAATTTTGGGACAGTTGAGTTAATGGCCCCACTTTGTAAGAGGTATCTAGCAGAATTTATCATAAAAAAAAAAATACAAACAAAAATTGTTTGGTCTAATGGTCAGCAGGTAAATCTTTTACAGGACCAAGTATATTATCTGAAGCAATTAACTGAGCAAACCTGCATATTTTTTATAACAATTAACAGGTTAGCTCAATTAATAATTGCTGTTTTATATGACATTTTATTTAGATATATAAAATGTATGTGTGTGTGTGTGTGTGTAATATATATATACATATATATATGTATATATTTTACATCCCATTGAATGACAGGTTTAGTACTGATTTCAGTGGGTAAGGACTTCACATAAAAATGATAAAAGAGTTATAATTTCAGACATAGAAGTCCCCCCCCCCGCAAAAAAAAAAAAAATTAGAGCATTTTTGCTGTAATTCTCATAGCCCAAGACTCCTCTAAACTGGAGCCTCTGAACAAGTATGTAACATATGTCCCACTACAACACAGAAGCAGCACCAACTCCACAAATATTTGGTGCCAGCATAATGGTTCAGATACCCATTCACAGCTGGGTGATGTGAAGGTGGCCGTTAAGTGAGAGACCAAGCAGGATGCAAAAACACAGTCTTCAGAGATGTAGTCTTAACCACTTAGCTACTGTGTCCCAATGCTCCTCAATGTGTTATGTGCTGCTGAAGCCAACAGAGTAGGCAAACTGGGGATCTGGGTGTTTCCCTGACTTTTATAACTGAGGAATTGCTGCTTCTATAACGGTCTAGGAAGCACTGTTACCCAAATGTCAGTCTGTTCTGGAGGAGCATTTGTATATGTATGAGAAATTTATTTTGAAAAATAGACCATTTGTTGTTTAAAAAGAAAAGCTGCAGTGAAAAGTTTTATCAAACGCTTCTACTTGTTGTATATATTAAATGGCAACATTTTATTCCTGAGATTTATCCCTGTTTAGGATAGTAACCAATGAAGCATCTGTCTATGATATCCTGTCTTAAACCTGGAAACCCTTACACACATGCATCCTTTAAACATGTGAGCAGTCCCTTTGGCCCCTACAGGAGTTCTAAAATTAAAAGACTGTTTTTATACACAGCATAAACAAAGTGACAATGAAATTTCCTTAAATTATGCCTTTCCCCCTACATCCAATTTTTTTGGATGAGATCAAACAATGAGAAATTTTGCCTAATGAAATATTTTCCAGCACCATACGAGATTTTGATAATAGTGGCTTATAATGGAAAACTCTTATGTTAACAGTGATAGCACTAATATCACTGCAGTCCTTAGCTTGCGCTTCCTCTTTGTACCCCCTACTTCAATGTGGTATTTGTTTAAGAAACATTTATTTGCAAAACACACATTTTGTTTGCCTCCTTTGATGATAAAGCTGGCCAGATTAAAAACAGAATATATGTAAGATGCATCCAACACATTTCGGCAATATATGTTTACAATAAAAAAATAGTTTGGGGAATAAAAATTAGCCTTTATATTATCATCACCACCTACTAAAGGTATATTCTTACGATTTAAAGTGTTTCTTTAACATTGACGCATTATATCCATATCTAGATAGCAATGTCACTGTGTTTGCTTATCAGTTTACCATACCTATTTCAGTACATGGTCAAACATATTATTAGAGGTTTCAACTGGAGAGAAGGTTGCAGTAACTACTTCCTGGAAAGCACTGCTTATGTAAATCACTTAAAGCAATGGATGATCCTATTTGTTTTTGACCTTCAACTATCTAAATGCAGTGAAATGTCATATGCTCTCAGTTGACACACAGAAGTCCAAATTTGTCAAGTACATTCCACTTCACAATATGTGATTCCCTTAAAAATATCCTTTCCTGCCACTGCATTAGAAATATTTAATCTCACTATCAAATAGGATTGAAGTACTGTAAGCAAATACCATTGTCATAAGATAATAAATACATATTGATTCGAAAATCAAGGTCAACAGTCCTGTGGACAGTTTTGCATAGGACCATGCCCTTAAAGAACATGCAGCTGCCAATTCAGGATAACAAGAAACACACTAGATGTTTATCATGCATGAACTTTGAATGACTGGTGCATATATGCACAACTGGAGAGGACGTGGGAGATTTAACACCACAGTTTTGTGAGTCATCCTGGAAACTAAAAAACAAGTTGCACCTTGGCTGCAGTTATGCATGTAGAAAAACCATGATCAGTTAAAAGGCACTCTTAAATAGATTTATATAGAACTGAATTTTCACCCTGAACTTCTGTGGGTCTTTATTCTTAAAGTTTGTGATTGTTTGATACATCTAAAATAGTATATCGATTTTTTTAGTTCAGTGAGTGAGTGTTGGGAATATGTATTGATTAATTCTCCTAAAAAGGCAATGCAGTCAACTAGCTAAGTCTAAATAACTTGGTTCAAATGTCTACAAGGAAGCATGCTCTGAACTTACATTAAAAATGGGGCACTATTACAAAACCTTGCTAGTCATTTCATGAGATATTAGCTGCAAGGCTGTCCAGGGTAGTCGATGGTGGTTATATTGTACTTTTTATCCATTATCTCCTTCAGGCCAGCCTTTAGCACACCCCCTCCAGAAGGGGAGGGGACCGGTTAGGATGGTCTGCCCTCGGAGGCTGATGGAACCCCAGCGGTTCCAAGAGGTCCTGAGGGACTTAACCTTGGACCTGGACGGTCACTCTGTGGATGAGCTAGTCCAGCGTTGGAACAGCTTGCTGGAGGAGGCCATTGACAGGGTGGCTCTGAGACGCCCTCTGCCTCGGTCTTGTCACTGCAGGGCCCCTTGGTTTACTGAGGGGCTGCGGTGTATGAAGCGAGTAGGCAGGAGGCTGGAGCGACGCTGGCGTCGGACTCGATCTGACTCCGACCGTCTTCTCCATAGGGCCCATTTGCGGTCCTATGTTGAGGCTATGAGGACGACAAGGAAGGAGTTCCTTGCTGTCCTCATAGTGTCTGCGAAGTCACGCCCGACGGAGCTGTTTCGGGTGTTGCGGGGGCTGGTTAGTCCGGCCTCCCTCTGCCTGGATGGGGACTTGTCCCAGGCCCGCTGTGAGGAGTTTGTCAACTATTTCGCAGACAAGATTGCTCGGATTCAGATCGACTTTGACATTGGATTAGGGGCTGTAGGGGAAGAGCGCGAGGTGACGGAAGTCCCATCTTGTCCAGCTTTGTGGGGGGAGTTTCAGGAAGTGACACCGGCCGATGCTGCGGATGTCTTGGGGTCAGTGAGGGCCACCTGTTGCGAACCTGATCCATGCCTGTCCTGGTTGGTGAAAGCCTCCAGGGAGACATTGGGGACGGTGCTGGTGAGGGTAGTGAACGTGTCCTTGCAGCAGGGGAGGCTGTCGCCTTTCCTCAAGGAGGCTGTGGTGTGCCCCCTGCTGAAGAAACCATCTTTGGACGTGGATGCACTCGCCAGTTACCGGCCTGTCTCTAACCTTCCCTTTTTAGGGAAGGTTATTGAGCGGGCGGTGGCACTCCAGCTCCAGTTGCATCTGGATAGCATTGGTTTCCTAGACCCTTTTCAATCGGGGTTCTGTCCCGACTATGGCACTGAGACAGCGTTGGTGGCCTTGGTAGATGACCTCTGCCGGGAGTTGGACGCAGGATGTTCAACATTTGTCATCCTGCTAGATCTCTCGGCTGCCTTTGATACTGTGGACCATGGGCTGCTATTGAGACAGTTGCGTGACCTGAGGGGTCTGGACGGGACTGTTCTTGAATGGTTCCGTTCATTCCTCTTGGGGAGAAGTCAGTGGGTGGTGTTGGGGGATGAGATATCGCGCCCCCGCACTTTATTATGCGGCGTTCCACAGGGTTCTATTCTGTCTCCATTATTATTTAATGTATATATGCAGTCCTTGGGGGAGGTCGTGAGAGGGTTCAGGGTGCAGTGTCACCAGTATGCTGATGATACTCAGCTGTACCTCTCTTTTTCAACTGACCCAGACCCTGCTGTCTCGTTGCTATCCCAATGTGTGGAGGCCGTGGTGGAATGGATGTGGCAGAGCAGACTGAAGCTCAACCCCGATAAGATGGAGGTGATGTTGGTGGGGAGAGCGAGGGAGGTAGTGACCCCCCTGGTTGGGGGGGTTCACCCTCCTATAGCTCAGCAGCTCCGGAGTCTGGGAGTGATACTGGACGCAGACCTCCACCTGGAGCGGCAGGTGGAGGCAGTCACTAAGGCTGCCTTCTGCTGGCTGTATCTGGTGCATAGGCTGCATCCGTTCATCTCCGGCCTGGACCTGGCCTCCCTCATCCATGCTTTCGTCACGTCGAGGCTGGACTACTGAAATGTGCTCTACGTGGGGCTTCCCTTGTTCCTGATTCAGAGGCTGCAGCTAGTGCAGAATGCAGCAGCTCGTCTCCTTATGGAGACGGCCGTCGGGAGCATATTACACCTGCGCTCTGAGCTCTGCACTGGTTGCCGATAGCGTGCCGAGCCAGGTTCAAGGTTTTGGTGTTGATCTATAAAGTCCTTCACGGTCGGGGCCTCTCATACCTCAGGGACTGCCTTGCCCTCCGCGCCCCAGAACGGCTCCTTCGGTCCGCCGGGGGTGCCTTCTTGAAGGTCCCGCGTGTTAAGTGTGGGGCCACAATGGAGAGGGCATTCTCGGTGGCCGGGATGCACCTTTGGAACTCCCTTCCCGAGGAAGCTTGCCTGGCCCCCAGCCTGTTGACATTCCGGCAAAGTTGCAAAACCTGGCTATTCGCCCAGGCCTTTGGGGCGAGTGGGGTAAGGTATTTTTTTTTAGCTCCCCCACATTATTTATTATTGTTTGAATGAAGGTCTTGAGCCCTGTTTTAATAATGTTATATTGTTATTGATGGTTTAAAATGGTTTTTATGTATGGTATTTTATTGTTGGAAGCCCCCCCGGGCTGTTCGCAGGAGGGGCGGGGTACACATTTATAAAATAAAATAAATAAATAATATTTTAAATTAAAGCAACATCATCCCTTCTTGCGCGAGAGGGGCCTTAATTTTATGCCCTGAGAGGCCAGAGATGATTTTATGAAAAAGCCGCAGCAATTCATGAAAGGCTAGAGCCATTTACACAGGATGAAAACAGACATGACGCTAACCACCCTTGGTGGTTATTTATGCCTGTTGCAGGGCTGTATTGGTGCCCTATGCAGCCCTGAAACATGCATAAATGACCACCAAGGGTGGCTAAAGGGTGGTTAGCGTCATGTGTGTTTTCACCCACAAAAGTCTTGGAATTCTTGTTGCTGTGTCATCTGGTAGCTATCCTGGTTTTTCCGTTTGAGCTTCCCTTGTCTCTCTTGCCATGAGGAAGGATGGGAGAGTTCATGGAAACGTCATTTATCCTTGGCTGTATTTGCCTTGCTTTGAGATTCCTTCAGGGTTGGAAGGGTTTTGATATAGGTTTCACCTGGCCATACCCCAACCAGATCTCCTCCTCCAACCTCAACCCCAACAATACCCCTTGCGAAAAAAGTCATATAAAATTGTTGAAAGACATGTGTCATGCAGTCTCTGAACAGATTTAGTACACGAAGTACAAGCTTGGCTTTGTAATGTTATCCAGAAAGTTGAGAAATATTGAGGCTTCATACCAGCAGAGTCTGATAAGTTGTGCTGGACAGTGTGTTTAGTTCATTATAAATTTTTCAGATATCCGTTTTCCTGATTACTGTTTTTAAGGACCATGAAGCAACAGTGCTGATGTTTACAAGTAGTACATAAATAAAATAAACCCTTTGCTCTTATTTCAAGGCGAGTCTTCATTCTGATGCTGGATCTCCCATAAGATATCCCCCCCCTTTTTTTTTGTTAGCTGGCTGAGCAAACTGAGGCACTGTAGTCAACTCGCTAGCATTTCTCTGTCTAACCCAAAATGTTTCAAGACTACATCTGAAAAACGCTATTTCACAAAATATTAGCATCAGTGGGTAGATCCTGCTGTAGGGAGGAAAGCTCAATTTTTCAATGTGTACACTTTTGGGCCAATCAGCATTTTGAATTGCAATGTGAACTACAAAGATGAAAATTACTATGCACACAATACCATGGGACCAGAGGTGTACATCCCACGCAAGCCAAGAGTGCATATTTGGTCTGCCTGCCCGCACCACAGAGCGTGAAATAGTTGCATAGATAATATTATAGAACTAAAATGATACAATGGCTGCTGGAGCCAATATATACACACTGTAAAGTTGCATACACAATATTATGGAACTAAAATGATACAATGACTGCTGGAGCCAATATGTACACATTGTGAAATAGAGTCCTCCGAAACAACCTTAGGTGAAATAAAAAGGTGATAGATAATTGGAGTCCGAGTTTGGTCTGTACACAGCTCACATGCAACCCACAATCATATGCTTAGTGTGTCCAGTTGAATAAATGGGCAGCACGCTGCCCGTATTGCATGTACTTGCTGTAGCTTCCACCAGTGGCGCTATCAATTCCCTCCCTGCAACTGCCTCTCAGCTGAGAGGTGCACTAGAGATTGGTTCAACAGCTGGGATTAGCTCCTATTCAACTCACCCACCAATGTAGAGGCTGTGTTTGGAGTTGTGTGAGTGACCAGTTGTGAACTAGATCCATGCTCATCCCAGCTGGTGAAAGCTAGTTGGGAGATGTTGGGGCTGTTGTTGGCTTGAGTTGTCAGTGCCTCCTTTTGGAAGGGCAGGGTGCCCGACGATCTAAAAAATGCTATTGTCTGACTGCTGCTCAAGAAACCATCTCTTGATGTTGATTCCCCTGCGAGCTATCGCCCTATTATTATTATTATTATTATTAACAAACATTTATATAGCGCCAGCAGTGTACCTGGCACTTTACAAAGTAATAAAATAGACACGGTCCCTGCCCCTAGGGCTTACAATCTGAGAGACAGGAGCTGGGGGAGAGACTTAGGAAGGGGAACAGAGGGAGAGACAAGGGGTCTAACATTCATGAAGATGCGAGGTCTCAAGTGCACGTACTTGGCTTGGTTACGATGAGAATGACAGCAGGCAGGTCCATGTTGCAAGGATAAGGGTAAACCGATCGTAGGTATAGGAATAGTGGCTCAGCAGGATAAAGAGTCAGACAGAGCAGAGCGAAAGAGGTGAGTTTTAAGGAGAGATTTGAAGGTATGAAGGGAGGGGGCAAGGCGGATGTGGACAGGGAGGGAGTTCCAGGCATGGGGGGCAGCAAGTGAGAAGGGACGAAGGCGCTTAGGGGAGCAGGGAAGGCGTGGAAGGGTGAGAGAAGGGACAGAGGAGGAGCGAAGTGCACGGGCTGGAGTATGGAGGGCGATAAGTGCAGAGAGGTAGGGGGGAGCAAGGTTGTGAAGAGCTTTATAGGTGAAGACTAGGAGCTTGTGCAGGATTCGTTCAGGAAGGGGAAGCCAGTGAAGCGAAGAGAGGAGGGGCTGCACATGGTCGAAGCGACTGGCGAGGTAGATGACCCTGGCAGCAGAGTTTTGGACAGAGATGAGGGGAGAAAGGTGAGACCGGGGAAGGCCAGTGAGAAGGAGGTTACAGTAATCGAGGCGAGAGATGACCAGAGCATGAACAAGAGTTTTGGCAGACGAGACAGAGAGAAAAGGGCGAATCTTAGCAATGTTATGGAGGGAGAAGCGACAGGATTTAGCAACAGAGTCAATGTAGGGTTTAAAAGAAAGGGGTGAGTCAAAGATGAAGCCTAGGCTACGGGCTTGGGGGACAGGCAGGATGGTGACTCCATCAATAGTTATTGACAGTGAGGAAGGAGAGGAAGGATGAGGGGGGAAGATAAGGAGTTCAGTTTTAGCCATGTTGAGTTTGAGTTGACGTTGAGACATCCAGGTAGAGATGTCAGAGAGACAGTTGATGAGACGAGCTTGAACAGAGGGAGAGAGAGAGGGAGTAGAGAGATAGAGTTGAGTGTCATCAGCATAGAGGTGGTATTGGAAGCCATGGGAGGCAATGAGTTTGCCTAAGGATGAGGTATAGATCGAGAAGAGGAGAGGGCCAAGAACAGAGCCTTGAGGAACACCAACCGAGAGGGGGAAGGAGGAGGAGGCGGAGTTGGAGAGAGACACATTAAAGGAGCGGTCAGAGAGGTAGGAGGAGAACCAGTTATCTAATCTATATCTAATCTTCTCGTTTTAGGGAAGGTTATTGAATGAATGCTTCACAGCTTCAGCTGCATTTCGATGCTATTGGATTTCTGGACCCATGTCAGTCAGAATTTTGTCCTGGACATGGCACTGAGACTGTGCTTGTGGTCTTCATTGACAATTTCCACTTGAAAATCTACAGAGGTAGTTGTACCCTGTTGATTTTATGATATCTTTCAGCGGCCTTTGATACAGTTGCTCATGGGGGTGTTGTTCACATGGCTATGGGACCTGACAAGGGTTCAGGAGACTGCTCGTGAGTGGTTTCACTCATTCCTGGCTGGGAGGACCCAGAGGGTAGTGATGGGCAGTGTCTTGGGATCTCCAAGTCACTCCAAATCCCCTGGTATCTCCCTTGTAGGGTCCCACAGGGTTTCATCTTGTCCCCACTCCTGTTCAATGTCTATCTAAGGCCCCATGGCAAGATTGTTTGGAGATATGGAGTGAAGTGCCATCAGTATGTTGATGACACCCAACCCTAGCTCTCTTTTTCATCTGACCTAGGTCCTGCAGTCTCGATGCTCACCCAGTGCCTGGCTGCTGTTGGGGATTGGATACGAGCAAGCTGATTGAAGCTAAATCCAGACAAGACTGAGGTGATAATGGTTTACCAGCCTTGTGACCTGGGAGATATAGGAACCCCTGTTATTGATAGGTTTCGGCTTCCTTTGGACACTCAGGTTCTCAGTTGTAGGGTGCTCATGGATCCACTGCTGCGCCTGGATTCCCAGGTTGTGGCAGTGGTAAGGAACGCTTGTCATGTGGTGAAAAGTCTGCAACCTGTATGATCAGATTTGGATTTGGTCACCGTCATCCATGTCTTTGTAATCTCGAGGCTAGAATACTACAGTGCATTCTACGAGGGCCTGCCCTCGATGACTGTTCGGAAGTTGTATCTGGTTCAGAACATAAGAACATAAGTAGTGCCATACTGAGTCAGATCAATGGTCCATCAAGCCCAGCATCCTGTCCTCCGACAGTGGCCAATATCAATCGCATGGGAGAAGAACAAACACTCACAATGGGCAATCCATTCCCCATTGTTCACTCCCAGCTCCTGACAGTAAGAAGTTCATCCTGTAAGCTACTTGGTTAATAGTTATTAAAAGACCTACTCTCCAAGAACTTATCCAGTCCTTTTTTAAACCCAGCTATACTACTGGCCTTGACAACGTCCCCAGACAACAAATTCCATAAGTTAATTATGCGTTGAGTGAAAAAAGTACTTACTTTTATTTGTTTTAAATCTGCCGGCAACTAGTTTTGTGGAGCGTCCTCCAGTTCTAGTACTATTTGATAGGGGTGGGATTACTGGATCTTCCGGTATCCAATACTGCCGGTATTTGGTGTACCGGCAGTATCGGATTAAACCCGGTAATCCGGCCTGTTAACGGATTCCCCCGTACCGGACCGCAATGTAAAAAAAACAACCAACCCCCCCCCCACTTTACTTTCCCTCCCCAGTCCAGGCTGTGCGGGTGGAAGGGGGGACACCCCCCACCCACCCTGGCTTTAAAAAAAAATTTCCCCCTGAAGTCCCTGCTAGTGTGGGCTCCGGGCTGCCACCGGCGACCCGGAGCCCGCACCAGCAGGTATGATCCCTGGGGTGGGGGGTGGCTTAACACCCCCCCACCCCAGGGATCAGATCACCCTACCTACCTCCCCACCCAGGGATCGCCTACCTTGTGCTCCGGGTGGCGGTCTGACTCTGGCGGCTTCAGCACTGGCTGTGGCTGCCGGCTTCAGTGCTACTAGGCCTTCCGGGGAAACCCGGAAGTTCACCGGAAGGCCTAGT
>QEPC01012655.1:2074085-2078238 GCA_003113815.1 Sphenodon punctatus | reverse complement strand
TGGGATAGGAGGTAGTGTCTTACTATGGATCAGAAACTGGTTAAAAGATAGAAAGCAAAGGGTAGGACTAAATGGTCAGTTTTCACAACGGAGAGATGTAAAAAGTGGTGTGCCTCAAGGATCTGTACTGGGACCGGTGCTGTTTAATGTATTCATTAACGATTTGGAAAGGGGTGTTAAGAGTGAGGTGATCAAATTTGCAGACGACACCAAGTTATTCAAGGTAGTTAAAACATGAGCAGACTGTGAGGAACTGCAACGGGATCTTATAACACTGGGTGCCTGGGTGTCTAAATGGCAAATGAGATTTAATGTGGACACGTGCAAAGTGATGCACATAGGGAAAAATAATCCAAACTATGTGTATACGATGCTGGGTACTAAGCTAGGAGTTAGCACTCAGGAAAAGGATCTGGGGGTGGTTTTGGACAATACAATGAAATCCACAGCGCAGTGCGCAGCAGCAGTCAAAAAAGCAAACAGAATGTTAGGCATTATTCAGAAGGGGATAGAGAATAAAACTGAGGAGGTCATAATGCCTCTATACAAATCAATGTACCTCGAATATTGTGTGCAGTTCTGGTCTCCCCATCTCAAAAAAGACATAGCTGAACTAGAAAAGGTACAGAGAAGGGCAACAAAAATGATCAAGGGCATGGAAGGGCTCCCGTATGAGGAGAGGCTTGGTAGGCTGGGGTTCTTCAGCTTGGAGAAGAGACGACTGAGAGGAGATATGATAGAGAGGTCTATAAAATCATGAGTGGTGTGGAACTAATAAACAAGGAACAGTTAGGGCGTTTATAAACGAGCCCTCTCCAAAGTGGGAGAGGGCTCAACCCCGCGTATAGACCCCACGTTACTCTCCGTGATGGGTCTGATGTTTAAAAGAGCATCAGACCCGTTGCGGAGTAACTGCACATGCGCGTCCTTGCAGCGCATCTGTGCACATGCGCTCCCTGCCTGCGTGACCCGGAAGTGCGGGTTACAGCTGGCACACCGGTGATCCGCATCTAAGGGGGAAGGATCACCAGCCCGGCCAGATGCGGGAAAGACGCTGCTGGCGAGTGCGTCAGGCATTTAAACGGACGAAAATAATGGTGGCTGTAAAAGGGATCAGCCGCCATTTTCATCTCATTTATAAACGCCCTTAGTTACCCTCTCAGCTAGTACTAAAACTAAGCGACACTCCATGAAACTCAAGGGTGGCAAGTTTAAAACAAATAAAAGAAAATATTTTTTCACTCAGCGTTTAATTGGGTTGTGAAATCTACTTCCAGAGGCTGTGGTAAGGGCCAGAACTATAGCGGAGTTTAAAAGAGGTTTGGACAAGTTTTTGGAAGATAGGTCCATTAGCAGCTATTAGCCAGACAGGATCAAGAACATGACGGGAGCTGGGGGAAAACAACAGGGAATGGATCCCCCATTGTGACCTGTTGGGTGCTTCTCCCAAGCCACCGTGATTGGCCACTGGCGGAGACAAAATGCTGAGCTAGATGGACCATTGGACTGACCCAGTATAGCAGTTCTTAATTATGGAACTCCCTCTGCTTGGAGAGATGCCTAAACCCAAGCCCACACATCTTCTAGAAGAGATTAAGATCTTTTTGTTTGGCCAGGCAATTGGTAGGCAGGGATAGGGAAAAGGTTGGGGGTGAAGGGATTTTAAATATGGTTTTATATTTTGTAAGCTGCCCTGAGCCTAACTGGAAAGGAGAGGGTTAAAATTAGAATAAATGAATAAAATAAATCAATATAGAGCTCCCTCTCCCTGAAGTCTCCCTCCCCTGCAGCCACTGCTCAACTGCAGGGAAGGGAGACTGCAGGGAGGGAGATCGCTAGTACACCTTTTAGTTGAGAGGCGGGGAGGGAGACTGCTGGGAGGAGGAAGATCTCTAGCGCACCTCTCAGTTGAGAAGCGGCTGACAGGGAGGGAAACTTCAGGGAGGGAGATTTCTAGATCATCTCTCAGTTGAAAGGCAAGCAGGGAGACTGCAGAGGGAGATTTCTAGCGTGCCTCTCAGAGGCGCTGTGTGTGGTGGGGAGACTGTGGGGAAGGGAGATCTCTAACACACTTGTCAGAGGAGGGGTGTGGAGGAAGATCTCTAGCATGCCTCTCATGTGAGAGGCAGATGCGGGGAAAGGAGACTGCTACCACTCCCCACCTCTCAACTGGCCCGGCAACCTAGGCAGGACTCTATGGTGCTGGCGGACCTGGATGCCAGGGGGCTGCGGGCAAACCTAATTGACAGGGGTGGGAATATCGGTATCGGATAAATCCGATACACCCAATAATCAGGTGTATCGGATTATATCTGATAATCACCGGTATCGGCATACCAGATTTTTAACATCGGCTGCTTTACCGTTTTTTTTACATTGCGGCCATTGAAGTCAATGGCTGCAATGTAAAAAAACCAGTAAAGCGGCCAATGTTAAAAATCCAATATGACGATACCGGTAAATCCGATACCAGTAAATCTGGTATCCAGTATTCTCCCCGGTGTTCCACCCCTACTAATTGTCAAGACGCAGATATGTGGGCGCCCATTGGGCCCTGATTGATGGGCCCATTATATCCCTGGACTCTGCCATGAGTGGCAGCCCTGTGGAAGCCACATGGCAGATGCCTAATAGATGGGCATATGGGAACATGCCTGGTGAAGGCTAATGTGGGGGGCTATTGTCTTATTTAATTCCACCCATTGTTGCTTATGCAGGCCACAGCGTTTCTTCCCCATATGCTCTAACTGTTGGATCATGGTGCACAGAATAAATGGGTGATTATTATTATTATTATTATTATGAGCATTTATATAGTGCCAGCAATGTACCTGGTGCTTTACAAAGAATAAGATAGACACGGTCCTTGCCCGAGAGCTTACAATCTAAAGACAGGGGGAGGGGAGACAGGGAAGGGGGAACAGAGTGAGAGACAAGAGATGCAACATTCACGAGGATGCGAGAGCTCAGGTACACGTTCTTGGCTTGATTGCAGTAAGTTGGGAGTTTACAGATAGCAGGTGGGGGATAATCCTGGGTGGAAATGGTTAGCAGGAGTTAGGAAGGGAAGAGCGGAAGAGGTGGGTTTTGAGGAGGGACCTGAAGGTGTGGAGGGTGGGGGCCAGGTGGATGAGGGCAGGGAGGGAGTTCCAGGCATGCGGGGCAGCGAGGGAGAAGGGATAAAGGCGGTTGGGGGAGCAGGGGAGGCGTGGGAGGGTGAGGGAGAGGATGGAGGAGGAGCAGAGTGCTCGAGCAGGGGTTCGGAGGGAGATGAAGGCAGAGAGGGAGGGGGTAGCGAGGTTGGGAAGGGCTTTGTAGGTGAATACAAGGAGCTTGTGCAGAATGTGCTCAGGAAGAGCAAGCCGTTATACTCTCTTCCGTACCTCTGAACAAATAGGTGAACTCTGGCCAAGTTTCCAGGGTCCTTCCCTTACACAATGCATTGGTAACCACAGGCAAGTTGACACAACAAGGGGAAAGTGATCTAGGTCAACAGCTGATACCTAAGAACTAGAGCAAGGTGGGAGGGAAGGATGATGTTAGGTTGCCTGACAGCTATGTGTAGCTGTAGCCAGCACTGGAGTTGAACCTTGGCTGAGCTCTCACAATGGGCAGCAGCTGGAACCAGTTTCAACAGTTTATAAATCTAGATTGCTCTGAGAGCTATAATGCCCTTTGATTTTGGCTCAGAAATAAGCAGTTTGGCTACATCAGAAACAAACTGTGCCACCTTTCATATCTTTGTAAAATTTCTTTAAACATATTACATCTCATCGCCATTCCTTCAGTTTAGGGTTTTTTGCCTTCTTCTAGTGTATAATGTGAAAGAATAATTGTCTAATGTGTTTTCAGTTAATGTTCAGTCTGTGCCTGCA
Source organism: Sphenodon punctatus (assembly GCA_003113815.1). Lineage (NCBI taxonomy): Eukaryota > Metazoa > Chordata > Lepidosauria > Sphenodontia > Sphenodontidae > Sphenodon > Sphenodon punctatus. Next base: position 2,074,363 of record QEPC01012655.1, on the reverse strand, counting down.
TATGCAGAGCAGAAAAGAGTGCCATGGGATTCTTCTGTTTGGATGCCTAACTTGTATGAGATGTGAGGAGCTTTTGGTGTAGCAGAGGTCTCCACTTATTTGAAGTTCTATGTAGAGGAGTAATATTCCATTTACAAAGAGGATGCTTTCTCCACCTTTCTAGACTAAAGTTTACTCTTGAATCCTCATAGGCATTCTGGACCAGAAAAATGAAGCAGCTACACACAATTAAGAGTGCTTTGTAGTTCAGTCTTCTGAAAAAGGTCAGGCCTTGTCAC
>QEPC01012655.1:2014085-2071585 GCA_003113815.1 Sphenodon punctatus | reverse complement strand
TTCTGGTCAGGAGCCATGTAAAATGCGAAAACTGCTATTAAAGGCCAAAGACCAAAATGATAAACCCTGACTGCATAAAGTTAAGGGTTGCTAAACCCATAGTGAGGCACATTACTGCGCTGAGCACCCACAGGCCTCACTGAACTGGGCACCTCTGGAAATCATGACACCTTCATTTGGGCATTTAAGAATGGGGTTAGGTGCCTAATTTTACAAGTCCAGGCTTCAAAATTTTGGTCACAGTCTTTTTGCAGTGCCAATAAATAAATCTGAAAACTTTCTGTCTCCCCTCCTTTTCCTCCATAGTTAGCAAAACTGCAGCCAATCAGAAGGATTCATCAGGTCTGAAGTTTGCAACTCTAAGTAATGTACTTGTGAGGGCAAATGATTTAATACAGATAATGCAAAATATTTCTGCATTGGTATTCAGAAGGGATTGTCATAAATCAGGGAAGAAAGTACAATCCTGAGAGCCCCCACTGAAACTTAACTTACTGTCATGTGATAAAGGATTACTTGAGTAAGAAGCTACAAGGTAAGATGCTGAGATTCCATTAGCAATACCATAGGACCCATAATGATTTAGCAGTGATACATGGGTGACATTTCTAAACACTGAGGTTGTGGATAAAGTAAACAAATACCCTTCTTCCTGTAGAATACATTTTTAAACATAAATTGCCCATGTTTTCTTAATATCACATATCTTTCTTGAAAGAGAAAGACTTGCTGGCATTTGGCATCAGCACTACAAAGGGCATCTGTTTCAACAGTATTACAAAAAAATCTAGAATTATTCAGTTATTTTCCAGTTACCCAAGTTGCCATTCCCCTGAAGTGTTTTGCCCAGCCCAGTTTTAAATGATGTAAATACTGACATTTTCACCACCTGTCTATTTTACAGACGGACAAATTTCAGTGTCAGAATTCCCCAAATTTTCATGTGAAATTTTCCTTTGTTCTCTCATATGCTGACATACATACTTGGGCCAGCACTGATGTTGCCTCCTATCTGCAAAATGGCATTTAAGGGGAAAGCACTCTGGTCTTTTAATTAGGGAGCCAAAAAGGAAACGTATAAAGTGATTACACACTTTAAAAGACAATCCTTACGGACTGACTGCATATATTACCACCATATGGCAGCTGAGGACCATGGCAATTTGTGCATTATAAACAAACAGATTCAAAGAATCTAGTTTAAAAGTTTAGCATTGTAATAAAACTGAAGAGGTGGCCTGGAACTGTTAAAGGACTGCAGATTAGGAAACATCAGGCATATGACAGAGCAATACTTGAATTGGAAGAAAGGCAATGGTATGGCTTGACTCCACCCAGGGCTAGCCTTACCACAGGGAGAGCTGGAACAACCACGTCAGCCAGGCCCCGTTCTGTCCAGGGCCCCCACAGTGGCCCATCTTCGCCAGGGCAAGACTTGGAGTCCCAAATATGACCACCTTTACTGCCCTGTAGACAGGGGGGTTCTTGGCTCCTCTCATTTTATCTTTGCCCGGGGCCCTGCAAATGTTAAGGCTGGTCCTAACTGCACACCCCCAAAATGGTGGTAAGCATCCATTTCCCCCCTATAAGAAACTACAGTCAATAACCTCAGCTGCTAATTGTAGCAGCAAAACTTGAGCATTGGCTGAGACAAGTACAATAACTACTATTGTTTCTAAATAAAAGGAAAATTAATAAACAATAACAATTATTATTATCATTATTTTTCTTTAAACATCCTTGTCAAAGAAAGCTTTTGGAGTTTCATAACTGTAATAGTACTGAAATGCTTATGAAATGCTTTTCCTGTTCAAAATCTATTAAAAATACCCCATAACAAACTTCACAGTCCCACTCTGGGACAGTTCATACACTGTTATTTCCATTTTAGAGATGGAGAAACCAAGGGGGGAAATGGCTACGGCCTCATCCGCACTACAGCTCGGCAGGTGGAAAGTTGCCATGCCACCGACCAGGCCAGTGGGTGCGCTTGCCACACCCCAGCAGCGCAGACAGACCTGCACAAATGCACCTCACAGCAAATGGCAGGCCAAATTGCTCTAGTTTAAACAGGAGTGAGTTTGCCCCATGCTATGTCTGTAGCATATTTGTTCAGACATGACCTTGCTGGTGTTTGTTCCCATGAGTGTACCAAGGGAAGGTCCTCCAGAGTAACTCCATCCTCATGAGCTGGGAGAACTAGAAATTAAATAGCTCCTTCCCTTTCGTGATCTCTGCTTGGGAAGTTACAGAAAACGTCCAGCAGCAGAAAATGAGATTTGAGGGGACAAGTAGCCAGAAGTCAACAAGGCAAAGAGGCTGTGTGATGGATACACAGGAAGTACTCAGACTGCTTTGTTTAACTCTGTGAACACAGGCAAGGTTAAAATGAGGTAGTAGGTCTGAACAAATGCTTGTGTGAACAATCACCTAAAAGAATGAGGGGGAGTAGAGAGACATTAGCGCGCTCTCTGGAATGGCAAGTGTCACTGTGACTTCCAATTCACCTAACTGTAGCGTGGGCAAGGCCTAGACCAAGGACACAGAGAGAGTTGGAACCCGATTACAAATCTGAATCCCAAATTCCAGGCCCAAGCTCAAAGCACTAGACCATGCCTCTCCTCCAAATCGAAGTCAGCACTGAAGAGAACTATAGCCCAAAGGCTGTGTTCTGATGCCAAATACGGTGATGGATTTAAATAAGAAAAATACTAGCGCAACTAAAGGCAATTAAAAAAAAAAATACAATCATAGAAATCAAGCACTTACCTTGCATCTGCCTCACTGTAATATTCCCTTGCAACTATATCCTCAAATAATTCTCCTCCAGTGACTCTATTAAAAACAAACAGCATGCTAGGGTGAGAAAAAGCTAGAGTGCGGGACACCCCCCCCCCCCCCGCCCCCTTAAAGCTTATGTTATGGGCATAGCCAATGTCTACCCTTATGGAACAGGCTAAAATTCTAGATTACACCACCAGGCTGTTCCAGCTATGTTCACAGAACCAATCGGAACCCTGATGGACAAAGGTGTAACCTCATTTATTTCAATGAATTCTGGCTGCTTATACTTTGTCTAAGATTCTTATTGTGTTGAACAGCGAAAACACATAAATGATTAGGGGAATGAACACAGGATAAATCAATCAATTAAATGTACCAATACAAAGTGCTATACACATGCACAAGATTACCTCCACTTTTAACCACAATAAAGTAGTTATCTTGGAGCATAGGTCTACTAAAAGGTTGCAAGGATGTAACCTCTGACCGTTGGGAGCTAAAAGTAACTCCACTTTAATCTTTCTTATGCATGTTGCAGGGCTGTACTGGTGCCCTATGTAGCCCTGCAACATGCAAAATGAATGTTAAAGTGGTGTTAAAGCGGAATTAAGGTGCATGTCTGTTTTTACCCACTGTCAGAAACAGGTTGCTGGGCTCACTGGTCTGACCCAGTATGGCACTTATGTTCTTATGCTCCTTACAATGGAAATTTCCGAAATGTGATTAGACCAGATTTCCTAACCCCACTATTATTGGTCCATTTGAATCAAAGAAACGTCAACAGTCCTAAACCAACACTGAGTACATGCATATGATATATAAACAATATGAATGATGAAATCAAGAGCGTTGCAGGAAAGGACTGCAGCTTTGTTAAAGCCAGGTGTAGGTGAGCAGGTGACATACACAGACAACCCTATATCCTCTCTAAGCAGTACAGATTCAGCAAAGCACTTGGATGTGCACTTGGATGTGCACTTGGATGTGAATGGCCCCATTTGTTCTAATGGGCCACTGGGTAACTGAAATAGTTAAAGCGTTTTGCTGAATCGGGGGTCTTAATTACAGAGGACAAAGTCTTCCTGGCTTCTTTCAAAGACAAGATTACACAGTGGAGTCCTGTAAAACCAAACTTTTGTGGAGCTCTATAAAAGTTTTGACATCAGAAATTCAACTTATGCAGAAATTAAATAAATGGAGTAGCACAAGTCTTACCAAAGCACCTATTAAACCTCCCAGCTAAAATACTAGTATCCCTTAGCGAATTAATGAATTCTTGGCAGTGTAGTTAAATTGTATAGTATATAACTCCAAATGCAATGGAGCTCCTGTTACCTGCCACTCACCCAAACAGAAGGAAACAGAAGTGTACACCTGTCTGTGCTGCTACACTGCAATAAGCTTCATACTTGCAATGCAATGTGCAGTGCTGCTCTTTCCTGCTGCTCAGCTAAAAACAGGGCTTGCAATGCAGACAGGGCAGGGCAACTACTACGCTGCATTGCCAACCTGGAGGGGATACACTATGGTGTTTTAACCAATGACAAGGAATCATTCACTCACAGGTAGCAATATTTTTAGCTAGATTAGTATATCTAGATATACTCCAAATACAGAATTCAACGTATTAAATACTTGAAGCAATACATTTTTTAGACTTGGGGCTGAGAAAAACATATTTCTTCAAACTTAAACAGAATCTCAATTCATGCAAATGTGACTTAAGTGGAACCTGTTGTATTTCAGCAGATCCTCCGCTTTGGTGAGTTCTGCCTTTATTAGCCACAGCCATGGTTGTGGATACTACTAAGAAGCCTGTAAATTCCATTGACTTCAACAGTCTGGCATTGTTACATCTGAGAAACTTCATAATGCGACTGGGGGAAGACAGCTTTGTGCTGCACACGGCCACTGAACATAATTAAGGCCACAATCTAGAAACTACTTCTGAGGTTTCTGTAGGGGGAAGGACAATTCATGCTGTCTTAATTTATAAAAAATAAGCATCTCTATATGCAGAAAAGGATATACCTGCTTTTTAAAAAGTCATTATATTAAAAACTATGGAAATTCATATGTAAATTCTTAATTTTACATTATTCTCCAGTAAAAGCTGTACATGACACAGGTGCTGTGCTGGTTGTTAGGGCACAAAACACTTGATCACTGCACATGCTAACTTTCTTTGGTAGTGTCGGTTATGGATATTGTGTGTCTTTTATAAGGAGAAAGCTTTAATTCTCACTTTAAAAAAAGCAAAACATCCTTTGATCTGGTATCTCAACTAGAATATATCTTTTAGATCCAGGCCAAAAAGAAAAAGCATTTGTTATCAAAGCAATTTTCATTTAAAGAGTCCACCAAAATGTCTTGTTCCAATCAAAACTGAATAAAAGGATTTAAGTGCCTTTATGCTTGCTAACATTGGATGCTGCTTACTTGGCATCCGTAAAACCATTTTTCCCCAGATTATTTTTTTTTAAAAGAAAACTACAATTGCAAAACATGTACGTATTTAGAGAAAAGCTTCTCTTACAAAATCCGGAGATAAATTTGAACAAAGCTTGTTGATGGTGGAGGTTGATGGTTGACTGGTGAGTGCCTTTCACCAATTATATATATATATATATATATATATATATATATATATATATATATATATATATATATATAGTTTATTAGGTGCTAGTTTTCACCATGGCCATAATAAATAACAAAGTACAAAAACATACATAATAAAACAGTTCAAATGATGTTCAAGAGGTATGCCAACCCATTAATAATGTTCAATTGTATTCAAGATACCAAATGCCAAGTAATCTAATCATCTAAACTCAATTAGGCGGGTGATCCGTTAGTGGGGGATGTGAGGGTGTCACACCCTTGTCATGGACAGATCATTATCTCCTACTGGCCAGCCTCTCAGCGCACCTTCTCCAGAAGGGGAATGGACCAGTTAGGTTGGTCCGCCCTCGGAGGCTGATGGAACCGCAGCGGTTCCAGGAGGCTTTGAGGGAGTTAACCTTAGACCTGGATGGCCGCTCTGCAGATGAGCTTGTCCAGCATTGGAACATCTTGTTGGGGGAGGCCATCGACAGGGTGGCTCTGAGACATCTTCTCCCTCTGTCTCGTCACCGCAGGGCCCCTTGGTTTACTGAGGGACTGTGGTGTATGAAGCAGGTAGGTAGGAGACTAGAGCGACGCTGGCGTCAGACTCGGTCTGAATCTGACCGACTTCTCCATAGGACCCATTTGCGGTCCTATGTTGAGGCTGTGAGGACAGCAAAGAAGGAGTTCTTTGCTGCCCTCATAGCGTCTGTGAAGTCGCGTCCAGCGGAGCTGTTCCGGGTGGTGTGGGGGCTGGTCAGTCCGACCGACCTCCGCCTGGACGGGGACTTGTCCCAGGTCCGCTGTGAGGAGTTTGCCACCTACTTTACAGACAAGATCGCTCAGATCCAGAGTAACTTTGACACCGGATTGGAAGCAGTAAGCGAGGGGCACGAGGTTATGGAGGCACCATCTGGTCGATATTTCTGGGATGAGTTTCAGGAAGTGACGCAGGCTGATGCGATGAATGTCCTGGGGTCTGTCAGAGCCACTAGTTGTGAATTAGATCCATGCCCGTCCTGGTTGGTGAAAGCCTCCAGGGAGACCTTGGGGACGGTGCTGGCGAGGGTAGTGAACGTGCCCCTTCGGCAGGGGAGGTTGTCACCCAGTCTCAAGGAGGCTGTGGTGCGCCCCCTGCTGAAGAAGCCATCTTTGGATGTGGACGCACTCGCCAGCTACCGACCTGTCTCTAATCTTCCCTTTTTAGGGAAGGTTATTGAACGGGCAGTGGCACTGCAGCTCCAGGCGCATTTGGACAGCATCGGTTTCCTTGACCCTTTTCAATCTGGGTTCCGCCCCGGCTACAGTACTGAGACGGCGTTGGTGGCCTTGGTGGATGATCTCCGCCGGGAGATGGACGCAGGATGTTCGACCTTTGTGATCCTGCTAGATCTCTCGGCCGCTTTTGATACCGTGGACCATGGGCTGCTGTTGAGACGGCTGCGAGACTTGGGAGGTCTGGACGGGACTGTCCTTGGATGGTTCCGCTCATTCCTCTCGGGTAGAAGCCAGCGGGTGGTGCTGGGGGCTGAAACATCTAGCCCCCGGGCCTTGACCTGCGGCGTTCCGCAGGGTTCCATTCTGTCTCCACTGTTGTTCAATGTGTATATGCAGCCCCTGGGGGAGATCGTGAGAGGGTTCGGGGTGCGATGTCACCAATATGCTGATGATACTCAGCTGTACCTCTCGTTTTCAACTGACCCAGGTCCTGCTGTCTCGTTACTCTCCCAATGTTTGGAGGCCGTGGCGGATTGGATGCAGCTGAGCAGACTGAAGCTCAATCCCGATAAGATGGAGGTGATGGTGGTGGGAAGGGTGGGGGAGGTGCTGGGCCCCCTGATAGGGGGTGCTCGCCCGCCTGTTGCTCTTCAGGTTCAGAGTCTGGTGGTGGTTTTGGATTTGGACCTCCGTCTGGATCGGCAGGAGGAGGCAGTGGCTAAAGCCACCTTTCGCCAGTTGTATCTGGTACGGGAGCTTCGACCTTACCTCTCTGGACCCGATCTGGCCACTCTCATCCATGCCTTCATCACCTCCAGGCTAGACTACTGCAACGCGCTTTACGTGGGGCTACCCTTGTTTCTGGTTCGGAGGCTGCAGCTAGTGCAGAATGCAGCAGCCTGTCTCCTGATGGGGACGGGACGGCGTGAGCACATAACACCAGTGCTCCGCGCTCTGCACTGGCTGCCTATAGCTTACCGAGCCAGATTCAAGGTGTTAGTATTGATTTACAAAGCCCTGCATGGTCTGGGCCCCTCATATCTCGGGGACCGCCTCGCCCTCCATGTCTCAGAGTGATCCCTTCAGTCCACCGGGGGCACCTTTCTGGAGGTCCCCTGTGTAAGACGGGGGGCCACAATGGAGAGGGCGTTCTTGGTGGCTGGGCCGCGGTTGTGGAATACCCTCCCGGAGGAGGCTCGCCTAGCCCTGGGCTCTTGGCCTTTCGACGTATTTGTAAGACTTGGCTGTTCGCCCAGGCCTTTGGAGGGGAGGGTGGGGTGGTGGGTTAATTTTTGTGGGGGGTGTTTTAAATTTATTTTATGTTTAAAAATTGTTTTTTAAAACTGTTTTATATTGTGTTGGAAGCTGCTCTGAGATGCCGTGGGCATGGGGGGGTGGCATATAAATGTAATGAAATAAATAAATAAATAAATAAACAAACATGCAAGGTCAAGGTAAATTAAATAATTAGAAAACAAACAATAAAACAAAATAAGAAAGAAAAAAAAGGGTTATTTCGACAAGAAAGAAGAAGTTATTCGGCAAGAATATTCTCCTGCCTCGTCTTTGTAGCCAGGAGGAATGTTGCTATCGTATTCATCTCTGAGTCCGTTGTTGCATTTAAAAGTGATCTCATCATAGTTAATAAAGGGGTAAATTCTTTACTTCCCCATAAAGGCTCCATCTATGCCTGCCTAATGCTAGTATACCAAGGACAACAAAATAAAACATGGGGAAGATCCTCAACCTCTCGCAGAGGACATGGGCATAAGCGTGCTTCCATAGGTTGGTTTTGGAACCAACCTACTAACACGGCCGAATTAAATAATTGAAACCGGAGCAATGTAAAATTCCTTCGCAACTCTGGGTTAGTCAGTTTACCCAGATATAATTCAAAATTATGGGTAAATTTAACCTGACGATACCACAGAGCCGCTTTCCATAAAGCAACTGCTGCCATGTCAGTTTGATTGGCAATATCTTTTGCTCTAGATGATAGAAATAATTTCATAGCGACAGCATTCTTTCCCCAAAGAGCAGAAATTGATAGGCCCAGGCCTCCCAGGGCAGTAATGACCGGGAATAGCCAAGAATAATATATTGGACCTTTGTGTTCGAGCTCTTCTATCAAACACTGGGTTACCAATGATTCCTTGCCCTGAGTACAAAGTTTAATCCACCACGCATGGCAAGAGATGGTGGTCATGCCCGAAGGATCGCTGCAGGAACTCCTTGGGGCACCCTCAATAAGCCTTTGAGGAATTTATTTTGAAAAATCTCCAATGGGTCCAGGTCTGTCAATGGAATAATTTCAGCTCCAAAAGTCAAAAACGGTACAATTTTAGCCCTTAAAGCTTCCAGAATAGAGGATATTTTGCCAGACTTCAATTTAGCCACCAGCCTGAGGATTTCCTTGTATATAGCTGTAGCTTTTAGTATTACCTGATTCCTGTGCCTCAACCAAAGGCCATTGCTACTAAAATTGACCCCAAGGTAAACAAAAGAGTTCACCTGGGGGAATTCACTACCACCTACATTCCATTTCCGGGCTTGAGATCTTTTTTCCATCACCATTGTCTGAGACTTACCAACATTTATAGTAAGCTCGTTCTTAACACAATAGGTCTGCAAGATTCCTAACTGCTGACATAGACCCTTCCGGGTCTGTGACATTATAAGAACGTCGTCGGCATACATTAAAGCCACAATAGGGCGGTCCTTGATCTTAGGTGGACAGCCTTCTGAGCCTGTCAAGAACGCAACTAAGTCACTCAGGAAGATATTAAATAACAGGGGGACCGGGACACACCCTTGCCTGACCCCCCCCGTATAAGTGGTATGAGGGAGGACAAATTCCCATTCTCTCCTAGCCGTACCTTTGCGATATTCTCTGAATGAAGCTGAATAATCAAAATACGCAGGTCCTCATTTAAGCCTAGGTGCCGCAATTTATGCCACAGTTTGGCTCTTGGAACCAAGTCAAAGGCCTTCTTGAAATCCACAAAAGCCAAAAACAGCTTTCCAGATCTTATCTTGGTATATTTAAAGATGAGGTGAGAGAATATAAAGCAATTATCACTAGTAGCGGCTCCTTTACGGAACCCAAGCTGCTTTCTCTGGTATTAGATCCTGAGTAGATGCCCAAGCATCTAGATGGCATAAAAGAGTCTTAACATACAATTTCCCCAACACGGGGAGAAGACTTATGGGCCTATAACACCCAAGATCTCTCATACTGCCTTCTTTGAATATAGGTATTATAATGCTACAACCCCAACTACATGGAACCCTCTTGGTCTTATTAATCAAGGTAAAATAACAAGTTAGCAATGATGACCACCATTCCGGACTAACCTGCAGGACCTCAGTAGTTATATAATTGTGACCAGGGGCTTTATTGGGCTTTAAGGCCAAAATCAGATCTAAGATCTCACTTTCTCTTATTTGAGGATCAAACCCCATGACTATTGGAGCCGCTATCAGATTTACCCTCGGTTTTAGCTCACTGTTGACTATTCTCCAGAAGGACGCAGAGTCCTTCATAGTTGCAGCCACGGAGAGCCTAGCCCAGAGAAAGTCCGTATAGTTCTTTTTCTTTGCCTGAATAAGATTTATATACTTCTTCCTTTCAAGGAGATAAATGTTCCTAGCAGTACCTGCACTAGATTTGAGTCAGATAATTTTGGCTTGAGCATACTCCTTTTTGACCATCCTGCAATCATTGTCAAACCATCTAGTGGTTGCAAATTTTCCAGCCTGCTCCGGGCACGAAAGTATGTTGAATCTCAAAGAGGAAACGATCTCAGAAAACAGTTCATCCACAATCGCAAAGGATTCAACCTCACCATTCTCTATCTGGTGTCTTAAATGACAAAATTTCGGGACCACAACAGAGAGAACACTGCTGCTGCCTGAGCAGAAGTTCACCTAATTCTACTCCATCCCTTATCTCTATGAGTCTGAGTTGTCCCAATCCTATCAACCATATTGGGTCCTAGTGAGTTGAAAATAACACTCAGGGCCATATGGTCACTTTCGGAGCGAATAAGTATCTTAAAGTCCACAAAATTATCCTGAGTGCAGGTAGGGATTACAAAGTAATCTACAGTACTCCTTCCATTACTGTTCATAAATGTGAAGGAGCCTTCAGTATACATTCGAGCAGTACTATTCAGAACCACGAGGCTACACGAATCCAGTATTTTCAGCATCTGGACACCGGCCTTGTTAACTACTTCATCTCTATTGCTTTGTAAGGAATGGTCTGTTGGCTCCAAACTTGTAAGAGAGAAAGAATAAGATGCTAATCTGATTCTGGCATTCCAATCGCCAGCCAGAATTAAGAAGGCCTTGGGATATTTACCATACAGCTGGTCAATCAGACCTTCCAAGCGTAACCACACATCTGAGTTGTAGTAAGTAGAAGTTTGAGGCGGGAGTCCAGAGCAATATCTGGAATTCATGACTATCTGATGGAATCTGTTTAGGTACACCTGAATATTTATCAGCAATTAGAATTGACAGACCCCCAGAAACCCAGCCTCTATTGTTGTTCTTAAGGCCTGGAGAGGAATATATCTGGAAATCCTGGATCACGAATATGTTGTCTGCACTGCTCCAGGTTTCTGGCAGAAAGACCACATCATAGAGCTGCATGAAATCAAGCCAATCTAGATCGAATAGTTTGGATTTCAGGCCTGAAATATTTCAGGAGGCCATAAGTAGCCTAACTCCCCGAGGCATCCCCCGCTGCCGGTGAACTACAGGGGAAACTGCCTGCCCAGCAGATGGTACTTCCTGCTGGGTTCGGCCACATGGCTATCGGCGCCAGATTTCAGCTATATCCCTCCTGGAGTCAAACACCACTTGTACATCCCTCAACTTGAGGGTGTAATAATTCCTGCTGCAGCAACATATCCGTGGAACGAGTCCCTGCCCTGGAGACTATGGTTTGAGGGATCAATGTATTAGTGGAGGTGAGAGGAACATGAACCTCTCCCTCCATTAATTTGATTTCTATCAGGACATGGGACGAGGGGTTTCCACTATCCAAAGCATCACTAGAGACCTTGTCTCCAACAGTCAAAGACAGGGGAGGAGGAGACAAAATCCCAAGCTCCTTGGGATAGATAACGTAAAGCCGTTAACTTCCCAGTATCATTTTCTGGAAAATAGGCTCTGTCCTGAGCCCTCAAATGCGGGGCCTGATAGGACAAGATGGAATTAGGTAAATTATTCCTGATAGCATCTAATCGCTGGATTAGAATATCTTGGTCTAATATAGAGCGGCTTAAAGGAGGTTAGAGAGGGAACAGTGCCCACGCCGTCTTCAGTATTGACCAGAAAGGTTTTAATAGTATTGGCTATAAGTTCAAAGTCAGGACCTTCCTTCTTATTTAGATTATTCTCCAGCAGATTCATTGGCTCCGCACCGCTAACATCCTCAGATTGTTCCAGCAGAGGACCGAGAGGCCCAGCCTGTTGGATTGGGGATAAGGATACTTTACGCCCCTTTCGAGAGCTTCCATCCCCAGGGGAAGAATCACAGATTCAGTCTCTGGGTTTGTACCCATTTCATCACTCAACAGCAAGTCCTCCAGGGGCCTTGGTTGGGAAGGCACAGATGGTAAGCATGCTGGACCCAAGGGATATTGATTGGGGGAGAATAAACAGGCTTAGTAAGAAGAACCACTAACTGGGGGCTTCTGCAAATAGGAAAAAACCCTATCTATCAAGACCCCCTTGGATATAAGATATTTCCGTTTAAAAAACATTCTTCTAACCAAAATTTCATTATTAAAAAAAAAGTCTAAGGCGAACAACATTGCCCTTACCACCTAAGTGCTCCACTTTCAATATATCTGAAGCACTCAGCTTTAACCCCAAAAGAAAATATAAATTTTCAGTAACTCCCTCTCTGCAGTCCCAGATGGGAATATGTCTACTTCCTAGGGGTCTAGCTTTAACCCATATGGTCTTGGGATTTATTACCCTTACCCTAATTCCAGTAGGGATAGAGGTTCTTCCCGCCAAAATTATTATTATTATTATTATTATTTTATTAAACATTTATAAAGCGCCAGTTGCAAAACCTGGCGCTGTACAGAACATACAATCAGACGCGGTCCCTGCCTGTGGCTTACAATCTAAAAGACAAGGAGGGGGAGACAAGGAGAGGGGACAGCGGGAGAGACATGGGAGAAGACAAACAAACATTCAGGCGGATGCGAAGTCTCAGGTGCGTGTACTTGGCTTGGTTACAAGGTGGTCGGTAGCAGCAGTCAGCAGAGGAGGGCTGACAGTAAGAGCAAGGGGAAAGACTAGAGGGCATTGGGAAAGGCAGCATGGAAAAGGTGGGTCTTGAGGAGGGATTTGAAGGAGCGGAGGGAGGAGGCGAGGCGGACGTCGGCAGGGAGGGAGTTCCAGGCATGCGGGGCAGCGAGGGAGAAGGGACGAAGGCGGTTGGGCGAGCAGGAGAAGCGAGGGAGAGCGAGGGAGGGGACAGCGGAAGAGCGGAGAGCGCGCGCAGGAGCGCGTAGGGCGATTAGGTCCGAGAGGTAAGGGGGAGCTTGGTCATGGAGCGATTTGAACGTGAAAACCAGGAGTTTGAACAGGATACGTTCAGGAAGGGGGAGCCAGTGAAGGGAGAGGAGGAGAGGCGTCACATGGTCGAAGCGACGGGCAGAGTGAATGACCTTGGCGGCAGAGTTTTGGATCGCCACAAGGGGGGACAGGTGGGAGCGAGGGAGGCCAGCAAGGAGGAGGTTGCAGTAGTCGAGGCGAGAGATAACCATGGCATGAACAAGGATTTTGGCCGAGGAGACAGATAGAAAGGGGCGAATGCGGGCAATGTTGAGGAGAGCGAATCGGCAGGATTTGGCCACAGAGTCAATGTAAGGTTTAAAGGAGAGGTGCGTGTCAAAAATGAAGCCCAAGCTGCGGGCACGGAGAACAGGACGGATGGTGACCCCATCAATGCAGACGGTCAGGTCAGAGGGAGAGGAGGGGGAGGGAGGAAAAATGAGGAGTTCAGTCTTGGCCATGTTCAGTTTGAGTTGGCGTCGGGACATCCAGGCGGAGATATCAGAGAGGCAGTCGACGAGGCGTGAGCGGACAGAGGAGGAGAGAGAGGGGGTAGAGAGATAGAGTTGGGTGTCATCAGCATAGAGATGGTATTGGAACCCGTGGGAGGCAATAATTTCACCAAGGGACCGGGTGTAGATAGAGAAGAGGAGAGGGCCAAGGACAGAACCTTGGGGAACCCCAACCGAGAGGGGAAGGGAGGGGGAGGTCGACTCGGGGAGGGAGACATTAAAGGAGCGGTCAGAGAGGTAGGAGGAGAACCAGTCAAAGACAGAGCCACGGAAGCCCAAAGAGTAAAGGGAGTCCAAGAGGAGCGAGTGGTCGACAGTGTCAAAGGCGGCAGAGAGGTCAAGGAGGACAAGAACGGAGTAGTGGCGCTTCGATTTAGCGACAAGTAGATCATTGGTGATCTTGGCCAGGGCAGTTTCAGTAGAGTGGAGGGGGCGGAAGCCGGACTGGAGAGGGTCGAGGGAGGAGTTGGCAGAGAGGAGGTTCAGGCAGCGGGAGTAGACGACACGTTCCAGGAGCTTCGAAGCAAAGGGAAGGAGGGAGACCGGCCGGTAACTAGAGGGATCGAAAGGGTCCAGGGTAGGCTTTTTGAGGATGGGGGAGACAGTGGCATGTTTGAAGGCAGAGGGGAAGGAGCCTGTGGAAAGGGAGAGATTGACAACATGCAGAAGGGGGGGAGCGACAGTGGGAGCAATAGAGGTCAGGAGGCGGGAGGGGATCGGGTCAAGGGGGCAGGTGGAGGGGTTGGATGAAGAGAGAAGAGCAGAGATTTCCTGGAGAGAGGCAGGAGGGAAGGATGCGAGGAGGGAGGGGGGCGGGGGAGGGGGCGGGAGGGGAGCGGGGGGCGGAGGGGGGCGGGAGGCAATATCCCGACGGATCTTGTCAATCTTGGAGGTGAAGAACGACGCAAGATCCCGAGCAGCAAGGGAAGAGGGCGGGGGAGGGCAGGGGGGTTTGAGAAGGGAGTCGAAAGTAGAGAAAAGGCGGCGAGGGTCGCGGGAGAAAGATTCGATCCTAGAGGCATAATAGCGCTGCCTAGCTAGGGAGATAGCCGAGGAGAGGGAGGAGAGGGAGAATTTGTAATGGAGGAAGTCAGGGAGGGAGCGGGATTTGCGCCAGAGGCGTTCGGCAGCCCGGGCGCAGGAGCGGAGGTAGCGGATGGCAGGGGTAAGCCAGGGGCGGGGGTCGAGGGGGCGGACGGGGCGAGCAGAGGGGGGGGCAAGAGAGTCAAGGGTCGAGGAGAGAGAAGCGTTGAGAGCAGAGACAGCAGAGTCAGGGGAGGAGGAGGCGAAAACGGGGGGGAGAAGGGGGGAAAGATGTGCGGCAAACTCCGAGGGAGTAAGGGCCTGCATATTGCGGAAGGGGCGCATAGAGGGGGAGGCGGAGGGGGGTCGGTGGGAAAGGCTGAAGGAGCCGAGGAAGTGATCAGAACTAGGGAAGGGGTCAAAGGAGAGGTCAGTTAGAGAACAGTTTCGAGTGAAGACGAGGTCGAGGGAATGGCCGTCAGTATGAGTGGGGGAGTCGGTCCAGAGTCGGAGATTAAAGGAGGAAGCGAGAGAGAGAAAGCGGGAAACAGAGGGGGCGGAGGGCGTGTCAACGTGAATGTTGAAATCACCAAGGATAAGAGTGGGGATATCATCGGAGAGGAAGAAGGTGAGCCAGGATTCAAAGTCCGGGAGGAAAGAGGAGAGGGAACCCGGGGGGCGGTAGATGACAGCAACCCGAAGGTGTAGAGGGGAGTATAAGCGCACAGAGTGGGCCTCAAAGGAAGGGAAGGAGGGGGAGGGAGGAGGGGAGAGGGTTTTGAATTGGCAGTGCTTAGCAAGGAGTAAGCCCACACCACCACCCAGGCCTTCAGGGCGGGGGCGGTGAGAGAACGACAGGCCCCCGGAGCATAGAGCGGCCGGGGTAACAGAGTTGGAGGGCGTGATCCAGGTTTCTGTAAGAGCAAGGAGTTGAAAGGGGCGAGAGAGGAAGAGATCGTGGATGAAGGGAGCTTTAGCCACGGATGAGCGGCAGTTCCAGAGGGAGCAGGAAAAAGGCAATTGGTGTTTGGGAAGGCACGGGATGCGGATGAGGTTGGGGGATGGGGAACGGCCTGGTTTGCGGGGTGTGAGTCGTGCACTGGCCTCGTATTGGCCACAATGGTCTGTGGAACACCTGGGTGTCGCGGGTTTGGGCCTAGGGGGAATGGGTAAGGGGGGATGAGGGTGGGGAGGGGGGATGGGCGTGGGTGAGAATAAGGGGTAGGTTGGCTGGAGAAAGGCCGCTGGTGATGGAAGAGGGAGAAGGAGGGGGTGCGTGAGAAAGGCTAGAAGGAGGGAGGTGATAGAGGGCGAGGAGGTGAGGGAGGTATAGGGAGGCATCATAGGTGTTGAATGTCCTGGTATCAGGGGGACGCCAGGCCTGCGGTTGTCGGGTGAGCGCGTGCGTGCTGTCCCACGGCAATGGTTGTCGGTGGCAGTGTAGCGTAGGCGCCGTCAGGGCGTGGCTCCTTGATGTCCTCACTCCGGCCTCACAACGGCCACAAAACGGCCAGCGCCCTTTTGTCGTCGCCCTTCGGGTGCCGCCCAAGGGCTGCTGAAGGCTGGGGGCGGGCGTGCACCTTTGGCTGAGCCCTCCCAGGGGGTGGGGTGGAGCCTCGCTCACCTGGAGGGGATGGAGAAGCTGTCTCAGGCAGGGGGGATGGGCGCTGCAATGGCTGCTGAAGGCTGGGGGCTGCTGGGGGCGGGCGTGCACCTTTGGCTGAGCCCTCCCAGGGGGTGGGGTGGAGCCTCGCTCACCTGGAGGGGATGGAGAAGCTGTCTCAGGCAGGGGGGATGGGCGCTGCAATGGCTGCTGAAGGCTGGGGGCTTCTGGGGGCGGGCGTGCACCTTTGGCTGAGCCCTCCCAGGGGGTGGGGTGGAGCCTCGCTCACCTGGAGGGGATGGAGAAGCTGTCTCAGGCAGGGGGGATGGGCGCTGCAATGGCTGCTGAAGGCTGGGGGCTTCTGGGGGCGGGCGTGCACCTTTGGCTGAGCCCTCCCAGGGGGTGGGGTGGAGCCTCGCTCACCTGGAGGGGATGGAGAAGCTGTCTCAGGCAGGGGGGATGGGCGCTGCAATGGCTGCTGAAGGCTGGGGGCTTCTGGGGGCGGGCGTGCACCTTTGGCTGAGCCCTCCCAGGGGGTGGGGTGGAGCCTCGCTCACCTGGAGGGGATGGAGAAGCTGTCTCAGGCAGGGGGGATGGGCGCTGCAATGGCTGCTGAAGGCTGGGGGCTTCTGGGGGCGGGCGTGCACCTTTGGCTGAGCCCTCCCAGGGGGTGGGGTGGAGCCTCGCTCACCTGGAGGGGATGGAGAAGCTGTCTCAGGCAGGGGGGATGGGCGCTGCAATGTTATTCCTATTGGAATTAATCTCTCTAGGAGCACTAGACTGTTGAAGGTTTGCAATGGGCAGTGGGTCATTATAAGGAGGTCCAAATAAAGTACTCTGATAAAGGAGGTCAATCTTAGCAACCACCTCTTCTATTTGGGATCTAACCCAAAGCAAAGAATCGTTTAACTCTGAAACACTGGAGAAAAGCAGCGCAGTTGTCTTTGCTATAAGGTGGCATTGAGCTTTGAGTGCTTCCCCTAGTACTAGTTCAGGGAACACTTTAGGTGGCCCCTGTAGATCTTCCACCGACTGGGACTGTGATGGTTTATACCGTAAATCGGCAGCTCCTATAGACCTGTCCAAGGGTCGAGGGTGCCCTGGTAAAACCCAGCCAGTTTCTTGCGACAGACACCTCAATGATTGGAGATTATCAGACAAGCGGGTAGGGGGCTGGATCTCCTCTACGGAGGCATCACGTTTAGGAAACTTCTGCCTAGAACACTCAATAGGGGTCACTGGGGAGGTGGCCAGCCTGATCTGCTTTTCGCCCATACTTGAGATCACAAATATCGAATATGAAGCAAAAGTTGCACAGGACTAGCTCAAAGCTGGAACTTACCCACCCCCATAAAGTTTAGCAGACTGAATCAGTCAGAAGCCAAATGGCCGCTCCCGGCCAGCGTCTAAGGCCGTGAGCACAAGGGTGCATCCTTGCACGCACAGCCCTTAGGCGTGCCACCCAGGCGTGTGCGTGCTGATATAGTCCCCAGATCTCAGCACGGCTCTGCCCTCTGGTTCCTCCTGCACCTCTCCAATCCTGCAAGCCACAGATCCAGGCTGCTACCGCCTGCGCTGCCGTCAGCGTGTGCGCACTGATATAGTCCCTGGGTCTCAGCACAGCTCCGTCCTCTGGTTCCTCCTACACCTCTCCGATCCTGCAGGTCACAGGTCCAGGCTGCTACCACCACGCGCTGCTGTCGGCATGTGTGTGCTGATATAGTCCCCGGGTCTCAGCACGGCTCCGTCCTCTCCTTCCTCCTGGACCTCTCCGATCCCGCAGGTCACAGGTCCAGGCATCCGCCTCCACCTCCTCCCCACTAAGGCTCCTCGGGAGACGCTGACACCGACCTTTCACCAATTACATCTGGTGCAACGGCTATGGCCGTATGTTTTAAACTCTGATTTGGCCACCATCATCCATGACTTCATCACCTCTAGATTGTACTATTGTAACGCACTCTACATGGGGCTACCCTTGGTGACAATCTGGAAGCTGCAGCTGGTGAAGATTGCGGTAGCCCGTCTCCTTATAGGGACAGGCAGTCGTGAGCACATTACACCAGTGCTCTGTTCTCTGCACTGGCTGCCTCTTGTGTTCTGGGCCCGATTCAAGGTGTTGGTGTTGACCTATAAAGCCCTAAATGGCCTAGACCCTGCATATCTGGGGGACCGCCTCATGCCCCGGACCATGGAGTGGTCCCTGCGGTTGGCCGTGGACGCCCGACTCAAAGTCCCCTGGGTTTCCCGGGTGGCGACGATGGGGAGGGTGTTCTCAGTGGCCGCTCCCAGGCTGTGGAATTCCCTCCCATTGGAGGCCCGCCTAGCCCCAGACTTCCCTTCTTTCTGAAGACAATGTAAGACCTGGCTGTTCCGCCAGGCCTTTGAGGAGGGAGACAGGTAGGGGGGTTGGGTTGGGCGGGAGAGGGGGTTTAGTTCTGCCCTTTAAAATGTATTTTATTGAGTTTATGAGTTTTAACAAGTTTTAATTTTAGAACTGTTTAAGAGATTGATATTGTGAGCTGCCCCGAGCTGTCATTGCGAGAAGGAGGGTGCGGGATATAAGTGTTTAGAAATAAATAAAAATAAGTCAATGTTTGCCTATTTGGTTGCATCTCAAATGCAATGAACTTAAAATAAAGCAAGACTTGTTTTTATAGAACTTGTTGCTTTATTGGCACATCTATAATATAAAACTTAAGTGCCATGTACCAAGTGGTAGTACACACTAAACCTCTCTTCCCTAGGATTACTAGGAACCAAAATTTCAAAAATAAAGGACACGAGGGAGCTGTGGGGCTCTGAAATTAGGACATCCATTATGTTTTATGGAACTGTAGGATTCAGAAATAAGAGTAATGTGGCAATTCCAACTTGGGTGCACCTCAATTAGCTCTATCTAGGGAAAAAGGAGCAGGAGTGCCCTCTGTTTGCTGTCTGCTGTGTGCTGGGCTGAGAAGGGAGAGCTGCCAGTGGAGAGTTGCCCTGTCACTCATGCCTGCATCCCTTCCCACCCACAGGTACTTATAGAGGGGTGGGGCCCTGGGGGCGCCAGCCTGAAGGGCGACATCTAAAGGGTGTCGGCCGTTGGTTGGGCCGTTTTCTGGCCTTTGTGGCTGTGGCCAGGAAGTCTGCTGGTGGAAAGAGCGGAGAGTCGGCTGACCTAGGTGGACATGGAGCTGAGGGGAGAGCATTACTGCTGGACGGGTGCCTTTGCAGGCCGCTGCCCCAGAAGTCTCCGTGACATTTTTGACTGGGAGCTGATTAGTGAACAGAGGAGTGGCCTCGCTGCCAACGGTCACATCAGGAGCTAAGCCCCACCGAGGACTGCTCTGCAAAGAGCAAGGCACTCTATTTCCAGGAGTTACGCCCTATGGAGGATTGCTCTATAAACAGCAAGGTACTCATTCTTGTTTCTTGTAGCTGAGATTTGTTAAGCTGAGAAGTGCTAAGCCTTGCTATGGATAGCGTGGTAAAGAACTAGGCATTTAATTACTTGTAGTTCAATCCTGTTATGTAATCCTTGTATGTTTACTGTAGTATGTAAAAAAAGAGACATAGACTTTCAAGTTCTCCTGCCAAATTGGGTCTGGGCGTCCAGGGGAAGAGGCTGGGGGTAAGATGCATGAGGGACCTAGTTTTATGACCAGCATTATTAAAACATTTCTAGAGGATAACTCAGGAGGGGTTGGTAAGGTTCCCTCTTTAGATGCTTTCAACAAAATGACAATAATTGACCAAGATATTAGGATTCAAAAGTTAGATAGTATTAGGCGTAATCTTGCATGTTCCACCTTGGATTATTAGGCAAAATGCATGCACGTACAAAGTAAAACTCATCAGCCTGAACACAGTCTGGAAGCACTTGCTGCTATCCGCTATTTATCCCAAGAAGAATTGGGGGAATCTACCCCCCCATCTGGGACCCTATGGAAGGGTACTAGGATTGTGCCCTCCAATAAGGAAGGCCCTTTACAGCATTCTCACTTGGGGGATAGAGTTAATAGCGAAAGCAGATGGTGATCTAATAACTTCCATGCCTGAGTCAGTTGTTAGTAGCAAGAGACAGAGCCCTGTGCAGGATGGATCCCCTCAGTTAAGTGAAGGGAAACTGTTAGCTTGGACCCCTGGTCCCCCCCAGAATGGAGGTACCCCCCCTTTTGATAGCCAACTGTCTTGGACCTGGGGGTCAGCAAAACCCACAGGGGTAACCAAGGGCAAGAAGGCTTGGGGTAAAAAAAACCACACTGGAGGAAGGGGGGGGGGGCATGGAAAATAAGGATCGGGCCCAGCCACCCTAGCTCCTAGCAAAAAGGGACCACTCATGGAAAAATATCAGCCTAAGGTTGAGAAACAGACTAGAAGGGAGAGTCCTCTGAATAAAGAATGGAGTAATTAAGGATAGAGACTCACCCTGTTATAACAAAGGACTGGTAGTTAGGACTCAGTGCAGCAGCATCCTATCTTTGCATTCCCCAAGAGAAACCAGACACACATCCATTGTACCCTAAAGGACCGTCGTTAGCCCTACCTCCCCTCCTTGCGTCTTTTGTTTATAGTTTCCCGCTGTGTTACAGATATCTTGTCCATCTTGTATAGCCCTTTTTGTCATGGAAGTAACCTCCCCTCGTTAGCCCATTGTACACCCCAAACGACCCTTTGTAGCCTCCCAAAACTCCTTTGTCTGCACCCTTTAACTGCCCCTGGTTTTTTCCTCAACTTTTGAGAAGTCTTGAGACCCAGATACGTGCAGGTCACTCTGTGCGTGTCTGTGTTAAGATTTCTCCCAGACTCTGGTCTGCCTTTTTGCTTTCCTCCTCCATCCCCCGAACTTCGCTGGATCTGTGGGCCGCCTGTCCCATCTCAACAGGCAAGGAAAGGTAACCGCAGGTTCAGACTTTCCCAGCCAACTGGGGAAGCCCTCTTTCTCCCTGTCTCTTTCTCTCTCCCTGTCGCGTTCTCTTGCTCCCCCTCGCTGATCCAACACCGGAACCCCCCACCTCTTCTCCTACAATCCCCACAAACCACTTGTGTTTTCCCCTTGTTAAATCCCACTAGCCAGACCGGGGCTGTATTTCTCTGTTTTAGATACCAATAAACTTGTTTTTGGATACCCATCTCTCTCTCTCTCTTTCTATTTGGGGAGGGTACATAACCTGCCTGTAGCACGTACTGTCCTCAGCTTGATCCTTTGAACACGTGGAGACCCCAGTTTAAGTCTTTAAGCCAATTCCTCCCGAAGTTTAAGGAACAGTGATTATTGGGGTACATCACCCCAAGAGGTCACGAGTGGGAGGGGGTCTCCTGTTAACAAAACCCCTGGGTTATATCTCTCAGAGACAGGATTTAGTCCCTATATCACAAAAGATGCAGGACTCTTGGAAATGACTGGCTGAAAGTACAAGGACTTAGCGAATCCAGCCTGGTATACCCTTAAGTAAGTAACAAGATACAAGATGGCATTTACCTAGGGACAAGTTCCTTAAACAGACTAGAAGTTATAAAAGGTCAGAAGATCAGTTCAAGGGACCTAGGTGGGGTTGATACGGTACCATTTATTCAGTGAGACAAGGTTAGTCCAGGTATTACTTTAAAATTAGCCTTGTGGAATATCTCAGGCTGTAAATCCAATCTCCTTGATCCAGACTGGGTCAATTTTGGGGGAAATTACAATTTGATTTTTCTTCAGAAAACGTAGATGCAAAAGGGGGAAGTTTGGGAGGTACAAAGGTTTCATGTTTATTCTCTAGCAGGCATTAAGTTAAAAGTCAAAGGTAGGCTACTCTGGGATTCCCCGTGTGGAGACCAGATTCTGCTGGTAAATTTGTATATTCCCCCCACTCCTCCTTATATTACAAATTGGATGTTTGGGCGGCACTGGAGGATCTGTTGGATCATCTTGATTGCCTGTATCCTATGGAAATTCCAGTTGTAGCTTGGGACTGGAATGCTAGAATAGGATCTGACTTTAATAATGACCTAAATTCTAGTCCGAATAACCCAGCCTGGATTCTGGAGAGGAAGAATAGAGATGCAGTAAGGAGCAAAGCTGGGACCCTTATGATCAAAGTGTTACAATCTTGTGGTATAATGGTGTTAAATGGGAGTGGGACAGAAGACCCGGAGGGGGACCTTATGTTTATTAATTCCAATGAGAGGAATGTGGTCGACTATGTAGCAGCTCCTATCCATTACTGGGAAATTTCAGAAAATGCAGGATAGTGGATTGGCCAGAAAGTGACCACATGGTTTTGTGTATAGATATTTATTTACACAAACCACCTATCCATAATATGACCAGAACGGAGATGGAAAGAGAAGGCACATATAGAATCCAGGTGGACCACTTCACATAATTTCAAGATACTGGGGGAAAGAAAGTTAACAGATCGAATCTTAGTAGGTGAAGAGGAAGATATAAATCTCATGAATGAAGATTTCTCCATAATAATAACTACATTAGGCCTTTCCACTCTGTCTCGAGAGGCTGGTTATATAAGACCTCAAGTCAGTAAGTGGTACGATAAGGAGTGCAAGGTAGCTAAGGGTTTATGTGCCAGGGCCAAGGTCATCTGGTCAAAAGTCTATTCAGATACTGCTAATGCTAAGCAAGAATTTTTGGCAGAAAGGCACAAATACAAGACCTTGATTAAAACAAAAAAGCTCCTGTATATGAACTCTTTATGGGCCAAGTTAATGGTAGCTGCTAATATAAAGGATTCAAGGCAGTTTGGGTCCACAATAAATTACGAATGAAACCCCAGCTTAATGAAGTCAGTAATCTCAATAGAGGAGGAAGCTTGGGTAGCTTTTTTTGATGAGCTTTACAATATAAATGATAACGAGGAGGAGGTTAGAACAGTGGAACTCACTGATCCACCACAGACAAGTAGAAACTGGGGGTTTGATCCACAAGTAAAAGAGATTGAAGTTATTGATTTAATTCAGTCCTTATAACGAAATAAAGTGCCTGACTTTGATTTCATAATTTCTGAAGTTTTACAAGCTAGTCTAGGTTGGTGGGTCCCATTGCTGGCAAATTATTTCACGCAAAGAAACAAAATAAAGAGGGTTCCCCAGGAATGGGGTGTAAGTACTATTATCCCACTCTTTAAGAAGGGAAATCCCAAAGATCCTGGTTGTTATAGACCTATAAGCTTGTTGCCAGTAATGGGAAAACTGTATGCCAAGGTACTCCTCAGACATTTAGAAAATTGGGCCTATGGTCGAGATCTGATTCCGGAAGAGCAATTTGGCTTTTGCAAATGCTGTTCTACATTGGACAACTGTTATATAATATGTCATCGTATAGCTAAATACACTAAAATCAGGGCTGGAAAATTATTTTTAGCATTTATCGACCTTAAAAAGGTGTTTGATTCGGTTCCACAAGGGAAATTATGGTGCAAAATGCACCAGATGGACATAAATGAAGCTCTTCTAGCTTTAATAATCCAGGTCCATACTGGTAATAAAGCAAGGATAAGATCAGGTGCACGAGGGAACCTGTCAAACCCCATTCCAGTTTCAAGAGGAGTAAGACAAGGCTGTGTGTTAGCACATTTATTATTCAATATATATTTGAGCGATCTTATTAAAAAATTGTTGAATAAGGAAAGTGATCCGCCGAAGGTTAAAGATCTGTTGGTAATGGCGCTGTTATATGCAGATGATGTTGTATTAATTTTTCAGACTAAAAGGGGCTTACAAAATCAGCTAGAGAGCCTGTTGGAGTATTGTGTAGAAAATGAACTCAATATAAATCCCCAAAAGTCCCAAATAATGGTTATGGGGAGAAAATCACATAAGTATGTCTGGAATGGGCTGGGGGCAATAGGCAGGGCTGAGATGGGGTATGCTGGCGATCAGTTGCATTGGAAGGCAGGCTTGCCTTAGATATTGGATTAAGCTGTGTGTAATCAGAACAGTGCTGTCCTGTCCTCCCAATGTTTGATGGAAGAGTTGGAGTATGGTGGAGCATTGCAATATCCCTGGTTAATCCATGGGCATGAGGGGGTGGCTAATAAATGTAACAAAATAAAATAAAATAAATAAATAAATAAAATAAATAAATAAGGAGCATGGGATTATCGTTCTCATGCTTCTGGGGGAAAAGCATACCACAGCAGAAAAGTTTGGCGTTCATTAGAGCAGCTGATATAGCCAGACAACAGGATATGGCAATGGTGGCCTCTTGGAAAGTAGCTCCCTGGTATCATCAACTCAAACATGAGCATAAGTTTGAAGAATACCTAGATAAACTGACCGATTCAACATTTCGAAGAAATTTTGTCCTGCTGCGGTTTCAATTATACAATTCTGCAGTCACTCTGGGATGGTCCTTATGAGAGATGAATTTGCCCCTGTACTACTTTGGAAATAGAGGATCTTCATCATGTCTTATTTAGATGTCCCTTATATGTGAATATTAGACAAACCTGGATAATGTCATTGTAGGAAGGAAGGAATACTTGCCATTGAGTCATAAAATTGAATTGTTATTGGCTATACATAACGAGAAAGACAGGAGGGCCTCTTTTGCATTTCTGGCTGCAAGGATAAGAGAGGAGGCTGTGGCATAAGAGAGTAATTGAAGTAGTTAGACAAGGATCAATGTAAGAGCATATCTTAAATGCAGGTAGCAGGACTTTTTCGCCAGTACTAAGCTGTTTGCTTTTTTGTATGTGGAATCCAGGTATAGATTAGTTTCCATAATTAAACAATTTGTTGGAATTTTAGATTTGCTTATAGATTTGAATGTATACGTTTTAGACAAGTTATGGATTGATCATATTGTATGTATAGTATGTTTATTCTTTTTATCTTGTGGTTTTTTTTTTACTGCCCTTGGCCATGGCGAAAGCTGGTGCCTTAATAAATATTATTATTATATAGGGAAAAAGGTACCTGAGAATTTTTTTTCCACTGGGGTTTTTGCATCAAGGAATGTAATCTATGTTTATAACGGTTTTTCATGTTTGAGCAATCCCTTATACAAGAATGCTTGATAAATCAGAACTTTGCAACATACCAATAACCAAGCTAATAAACATTCAAGATGCTTACTGAAATCAATGTATAAAGAGAAAACAAAGACAGTTCATATGTAAAGTTATCAGCCCACAGAAACTTCTGTTTAACCATTTCATTATAAAAGCAGATGACAGCTCTATAGGGAGAGGACATGCATCACGTGAAAGCATCATCTATGCACTAGAAAACCAAAGCTAGCTTCATATTACAGGCTTGATTTTGCATAGGACAGATGCTAAATATAACACATAAAACCAGAAGGTAAAAAAGGAAAACCATTAATTCTGATTCTGCATGAGAAAGTTCCTGAACATCTGTTATACTACTGCTACTACTACACGCTAGCAGCATTAAGGACATAGTGAACAACACACAGCTAACTGCTTCTGATTAAGGTTAGCACTTCTATGTAGGGTGGCCAGATATGCAAATTTTAGAGGACACTTATGAGAAATACAGGCTGCAGGGCTGCACTTGAGTCAATGCAGCCCTGAAATCTGTATTTCTCATAAGTGTCCTCTAAAATTTGCATATCTGGCCACTCTACTTCTATGTCTCCTTGAATATACACATTCTTCCCTACTTCTTGTCTCTTTCTGAAAAAAAGAGCAGTGCAGACTTGCGCATAAATGTGTAACGGGCAGGTTACACTTTTTACAACTCAGGGCAGACTACTAGCACTAGGTTTGATTTCATGTGCCCATGTTTGTACTGAAGTACAACCACCTTGTGCATCATGCTGCATAGTGCATACTGTGCAAGGACCTTGCACTAACAAGAATGATTTTGACAAAACTTTCTTAACTTCTCTAAGGTCAAAATGATCTACCTGAACTTTTACATGACCGACTGCCTATGTCTTGAGAAAGCAAATAAAGTTATCTGTGGAACACATGAAGACAGTGGGGCGAGTTTGAAGGGAGAAGGAACCTGGAGGGTTGTTCTCTCTTTCTATCTACAAAGGCCAGGAGCTGTAGACTATTCTATTGCATTTAAATGCCAAAGGAAGGACTTGAGTGCCCACATAGACAAAAAGAGGTACATGAGCAACATCACAGGTTGTGTGTGCAGTGCGCACTCAAGAGGAATGATGGTGGATTTGGTGGGTATTTCCAAGGGCAAGTGCAGAAAGGGTCCACCCTTGCCCTTTCATACCTCAGTTCACCTTCATAAACAGATATGGATCTCAATTGTACATTAATTGTACAATGTTCCTCAGTAGGAGTCTCTCTGACCATGTCCCAGAAAATCTTTCTAAGCTGTCAGTAACCGGGGAATATAAAAATCCATCCTTCAATACATTTTGCAGTTTGTTGTTTCATGGAACATGTAGGCTCGCAGTTACCTTGGGAAACTCAGGTTTACTTTCTCACTTACTTCTTTACCCCTTTGTCTAAGGGACTGCCCAAAGCCTCCCACCGGCCTCCCACCCGGAAAGGCCACCCAAAAGAGAACCATCTCCCAAACCGTTCTTTCTTATCCTTATGAATGAAGATGCTCCCAAGCTTTTCCCTTCTGGAAGGCCAGCTGAAAACTCTGGTCTTCTATGTTGACTCCCAATTGCTCTCCCCTTTACTCACTTAGGGAGAAATGAAACTTCCTTACTGTGTTAACTAACAATTCCCTCAGCTGGGGTGTCAGCAGGCTAGGACTGGAGAGTCGAGCCTATTAACCCTTACAGAACCAGAAAATATTGCTATAGTAAGGTTCCTGTTTGGTGCCTGATTTCAAAGCCACAGTATTTGACTAAAAATGCTAGAATGTCATCATTTCATAAGCAACACATTCTCCTCCTTGTTTTATGGAAGTAACTATGTTACTTCAATGAAGAAACTCATGCAGAATCTCTAATGACAGTTTCAATTAGAAGAGCTTCAAGTGGAAACTCTAATGCAGTTTCATGGAACCAATCGAAGTTTTCACTATTCATGTCCAAGTAGATGCCTTTTTTGGTGATATTACTGCTGCTAATTTAGTTTTAAGAAACTAATTGGGCTGGAACAGCCCAATCAATATTTTCTTTTTTTGTAATGCTTCAATTACAAATATTTGCTCTGCCACTTAGGAAGTGCAAGTTGTGACTCTAATCTTGAGAACATGAAGTCAGTTCTCCTACGGAGCTAGTGGGTGCAATAATCTGTACAAAAGTGTATGTAAACAATGTAATGACTTTGGAATGCTACTGTGCATTTGTAAAATTTAAGTGATATTGCTGAGTCACTCTGGAAACCAGGAACAAAAGTTCTAGGGGGTCAGCCCTTTGGTGGAATTGTATGTTAAGAGGTAAGAATGATGCTTCCCCACACAAATCCCACTTACTTAGCTTTCACCATCAAAAGCAGATGATATTTTCTCGTTGTTTTAGTTTTATTCATTTCCATAAAATAATTATTAAAGCTTCAGAAACTTGTTAATGTTCAGGTAGCTATTGTTCTTGCCTTTTCTCTGTTGTGAACATTTATGAGAACATTTCCACCTCATGTACAGAATTTAATTGCAGACGAAATCCAATATTAACAAGCATTTAACAGGAGAGGGCAGGGCCTCCGATTCTCAACACCAATAAAAGAGCCCCATGAAATCAACATTTTAGCTGTGTTTCCTTCTGGCTTATACTTGTTATTTACTAAAACAGCTTTCTTTGATAGATATAATGGGGGAAATAATGTTCTTGCAAATTATCAAGGCTGTATATTCTACATTTACTAGTGACCTTTTTCTTTCTGCAATAGCACGAAGGTTTAGACATTTAACCCAGGCAAAGAGCTCTGAAATTAGCCTTTTAGCATTTCCCTTTCTTCCATACACTATAGTCCCTCTTCTTGGTATTCTATAATAGCGCTTTGATTATAAACGTAACAATTGTCCATCAAGTACCCTCTGCATTAGAAGAGGCACCGGAGTTTATGAATAAGGATCTAATTGACTCATATAACAGAATCTTCAAGTGGTTGAAGCAGTTTCTGTTTGGGTTACCATATCCCACCCTGGCCAAGTTAACATAATTCCATCTCATTCCATTGCTAAAGAGAAATGGTGGGTCATTTATGCTTTTGTTTTGTTTTTTGTTTTATTTTTTTTAATGCAGTTAGTAATATTTTAATTTTTGTATTCTTTAATAAAAAGGATAATCTCTCAAGGACAGCCTCTCTTGTCCAAGGGGAGACATGTACAGAAAGCTCAGTGAAGCCCACTGGGGATGATCTGGGCATGTTTTGTCTATTAGAGAAACACTGATAGTCAAGCTAACTTTCTGATCCACCGAAGTCAATAGAGACTTCTACAGGATTTTACCATACTGGTAAAATGTGTTGTATATAAAAGTTTGTTTGGAAAAGTATGGCTGAAAAATAGTAAAACTTATTTAAAAATCAAAATTTTGAAGTAATGTTTGTTTTGGAAAGTTTGAAAGAGACTAATTTTCAAGAAACTGAAAGACAAGCATTCATGACAATTACTTTCTAAATTTAAAACATTCTGTAAATGCTTCCTGACCTACTTTCACAAGAAAGAAAGAAAGAAAGAAAGAAAGAAAGAAAGAGTTTGCGCAAAACAAATTTCAGTGATAAATGTTACCATTTTTTATTATGATGTTTTTGATACACTTTTTAAAATAAGAACATTTTGAGATTATACTGTTTCTTCTACTGTTTTTGACCCTGAGCGCATGTGATCAGGCTGTCTTGGTCCTAGTAGAACTCACTCAGTATTCTTCCCTTCCTCTTTTCCCAGTGCTGCCTGCTGCGTAACCAGGAATCTCCTCTTCTACCTTGGCCTCACCCACAATTTGTTGCTTCTGCCTCCAGTCCAGCTCCATGGTGTGCAAAAGAGTCAGTAACAGTCTCAAGTCTGCAAGGACAGTCTTCCAAGTGGGAAAATTCAGTGGATGGGGAGAGGAGGGGGGGAGATACTTCTAAAAAAATAGCTAAATTTCAGCAGTGGATTGGGTGATACACAGATGGAAGAATTTGGAAATCAAATTTGAGAGGAATTCAAATGTACAGTCATTTATAAGTCTCTCACTCTGTTTTGCTACTCTGCTGTGATTGTACAATTAGCATGTCAGGTAATGTAGACTTTACAGGCATATTTTGCATTTTATTATATTGTTATGTCAAAAGGTGCTAATAGCAACTTTACATGAAATCAGCAGGTGTGCCAAATACTCTGGTGCAATAGAGGTGTGGGAGGGTAATAAAGCCTTTTTTTGTAGCAAACACATCTATAGTCAAAAAAGCTATGTTATGCTGGAAAACGTCAGCATCAGGCCCCAAATAAGGAGCTTATTCATATTCATCCCCGAGCAACATAAATGATAAATGTAAATAACCACGTCTATATGACAATATTTCCCCATGAAATTTACACATGGCACGCCGCGCAGCCTTGACTATGGGTGAAAACAGACATGACGCTAACCACCCTTTAACCACCCTTGGTAGTCATTTATGAATGTTTCAGGGCTGCATAGGGCACCAATACAGCCCTGCAACATGCATAAATAACCACCAAGGGTGGTTAAAGGGTGGTTAGCGTCATGTCTGTTTTCACCCCCTATCTGCCAGTGCTATATCTGCTATATTGTATTATAAAATTATGTTTAATTTTAAAATAGCTACTTGTTCCACCCAAAGAAAACAAAATTCATTCAATTGACAACATTTTTCTAACCCTGCCCTCTATAATTTGTGTCTGCCATACTTTCAAATGTGGTATCTCTTTGCTGTCATGGGATGGGAATGAAAAAATGCAGATGTACAAAAAAAAGAAAAAAGAATTGGGAAGGCTAATGAAATGTAGTAGAGTCTTGAACATATAAGTTCTGTTATTTTTATGTGGACAAAAAGGGAGTAATAAAACATGCATACTTCTAACAAGGGCAGATTGAAACCTAGAAAAACTGGTTCCTTTTCACTCAAATATGAAATGGCACCTCTCTCCAGAAACTTGGAGGTGGGGGGAGTCGGAGGTTTTGTGTGCACTGTACTTTTTAAAGAAAATTAGGCAACAGTGTGCAAAGGGCTGGCAGCTGCCCGAGCTGCGTGCAGGCTGGGAGAAGGGCAGTTAAGAGCAGCCTTAGAGCTGTTCACTCCCTTTTGTTACTATTTTTGCCTATATGGGCTTTTGGCTATCAGAAGCCCTAGAGGCACACGTTCTGTCTTATTTAGTTGTTACAGAGCTGGGAGGAGGGCGCAGCAGGGGCCAGGAAGGAATTTTTCTCTATTCAAGGCTGATTGGCTGGGTCTGTGATGGGTTTTTTCACCTTCCTTATAGTGCCATCACCCACTGTCTACAATCCTGTGTGGCAAAGGATTCAAGTGGCTGGTCATAGTTTTTAACACTTTGAAGTGTGGAAGTCCAGTGGCATAGTAAGTCTGGTAGAGTAAAATGGTACACTTTATGGGATATTTGGAGCACCTCAGGATTTGGTGGCGGGGGACGGGAGGGAGTTAATGCCATATAAAGGACATCTGACCCACGGTGGTGCTAGCAACTTAGTCAGGCAGGATTGTCAAGCCCTTAGTTTGGAAGCATGCCACCCCCTCCCCTTGACCCCAAGAAGGAAGGGTCTGGATTGCTGATTCAGAGAGGTGTCATTGTCCGCTTTCTCATTATTCTTTGGGAAATTCCCACAGCTTTGGGAAATTTGATTGGCTTGTAGTCCCGCTTTTGCCCAGACCAAAGTTGTACTTAAGTTAATAAAGAGCTGCTGACTTGTTCACCCAAACAATGTTGTCTGTTGCCTTCTTTTCATGCTGCATGCACAAAAAGAGGGGTTTTATTTGTCTTTTTGATATTATGGTTTTATGTTGTTTTTTGTTATGTTGTTAAGTTTTTTATTTTGTTTATGTTGTTTGTTTTTTATTTTTTATTGTTTTTTTATTGCTTCTTTTTTATTATGTTTGTTGTTTTTTATTGTTAACCATCCCAAGTTGCCTGAGGGGGCGGGGGGGAGAGATACTAAGTGTTTTAAATAAATAAATAATAATAAAAACCCTTTTCAATATATAATGCAATAGAGCTGCACTTTTGTAAGTCTACATTTGGTTTCACACCAACCCCTGCTCACACACATTGTTAAGTATGCATAATTGAGAAGTACTCCACTAATAACCTGTCCCATCATAACTGGAATGGGCGATTTTCTAAATCAAGGTTACAGAATTCACAAATGTTAACATTACAGCTGCCATTTGGGGGGCGAGGGGTGTCTAAAATGGCTGGCCTGACCAGCTAGACTTTTAGGTTGCTGTCCTATAAACAACTCTTTGGTGGAGGAAGTAATTTATTTCCAGCACTTAAAAGAAAAGCAAATAAAAAATTAATAATAAGCAGCAGTAATATTATCAAACACACTTTGGTGCCAAATTAAAAATGTTATTTAAGGCTTCAAAAGTTTTATTTAAAAACGAAAAAACATCCACACACAGGGGCAGTTCTACCATTAAGGGCTATGGCATGGAGCCCCTCTGAGTGACTCTGACCCTACAACAGCTGACATCGCCACTTCTGCTGCTGCCAAAAGTCCCACAGCACAATTAGCACATGCGCAGCCTATCCGGAGCTCCCCAGCCTTCTCTGCTGCTGCCTGCATTACCATAATGAGAGCAGGCGCAGGAGCAGAAAGCTGCTCTCTGTTTCTGCCTTCTGTGCCTGCTTTTGTAAGTCTACATTTGGTTTCTACCAACGGGGTGGAAAAAGAAGCCTCCCCTGGGCTGCACTGTGCAGGAGCAGCTGGTGGGGCTTCAGATACTTCACCCTCAGCATGACATTACAGTTCAACACAGGGAAAAGGGGCTGGAGACAGGAGCTTGGGAACTCCCCTATGGAGCCACTCAGCCAATAGATTTTCTGACAGCTTAACTGGAGGGGTGATGGAGCCAGCAACCCCAGTCAATCACAGCAGAAAAGAGCAGCAGCAGAGACTTGACCCACACCTTCTCTCTTTCCTCCTCCCCCAGAGCCCAACCCTGCTGAGTGGAGCTGAGGAAAATGGCCACCGGAGCTGTGACTGGGAGAGTCTCCATATTCTATGGATCTTAAGGATTGCTCCTTTGTGACCTGTTGGGTACTTCTTCCAAGTGACCAAGGTTGGTCACTGTCAAAGACAGAATGCTGGGCTAGATGGACCATTGGTCCAGTATGGCACTACCTATGTTCTTATGTTCCTCCCTTTCCTTCTCCTCCCCGCCTTTTGTTTGGGCTCCCCCTCTTGCCTTCCTCCCCCACCCCATTCATTTGGGTTCCCCCACTTTCTCCCCCTCCCATTTGAATTCCCATCTTCTCCTTCCCTTTCCGCTCTTGTTTGGACTCACTCCCCTCTTCTT
Source organism: Sphenodon punctatus (assembly GCA_003113815.1). Taxonomy (NCBI): domain Eukaryota; kingdom Metazoa; phylum Chordata; class Lepidosauria; order Sphenodontia; family Sphenodontidae; genus Sphenodon; species Sphenodon punctatus. The sequence goes on along the minus strand of QEPC01012655.1, from coordinate 2,038,895 downwards.
TATTCCTCCCCCTCACGTTTGGGCTTCCCCCTTTCTCCCTTGCCTGGGTTTGACCCCCTTCTCCTGGTGATGGGTGTGCTTGAGGGGTGCGCTCAGGAAGGGGAAGGCCCAGATCATGGCTCTGTGCCGTGGCTCTGTCCCCTATCCTTGTGGGCATGCCCCAATTGTTGCTTACCTGGATTCTGTTCCTACTCCCAAAGCACTGAAAGACTGAGCTCAGGGTAAGGGAGCAAAGATAAGGCATGCACATAGGAATAGGGGGCAGATCCATGATATGGATGCTTCTTTTCTGAATGAAGCCCTTAAGCACCCCCAACCCTAACTTCTATGCCACTGGTGGGGAACCTTTCCCCTCCCAGCAGGAGTGTGGCTACCATGGGTCAAAGGGGCTCAGTTGAGCCCAGGCCCTGGTGCTTGAGGGGGCCCTTAGCAAGTGGCCTGAATACCGCTAGGAAATTTCAGACTGGGCAGGGGAAGGAGCCAGCACTCCACCCCCACCCACTCTCAAAATGTCCTAGTGGTACTTAGGATACTTGCAAAGGACTCCAAAAGGAAGAGTTGTTAAGAGTAGGTGGGAGTGAAGTACTGCCCCCCACCCACCTTTGTGGCAAGATTCCTGCTGCTCCAGAGGGCCTGCTGGGAACTTTCATGGGGAAACCCTGCCTCCCCACCCTGGAGGTCCTCCCTCCCCCGACTCTCAGGGGCCCTTTGCCCATAGGGGGCCCCATGATTAGGACATGAGTCTTAAGACGCCACTTTGAAAATTAGCTCTGAGGGCCACATAGACATTGGGGCAGGGTGCTTAAGGGGCATGTTGAAAAAAGGGAGGGTCCAAATCATATTTCTGTGCCATGGATTTGTCCCCTTTCCTTGTGCATGCCCTCATCGCTTATCCTGAGTTCAGTTTTTTAGTGCTTGGGGGTAAGAACTGGATGCAGGGCCCAGGATCCAGGAACTAGACAGAGGTCACATAAATACTTGCTGTGGGCTGCATGTGGCCTCAGGATCAGAGGTTCCCCACACCTGTTCTCTGTGGAACCCGGAGCTTGTGCTAATTTTCAAAGGGACTTCCAGGAGGAAAATGATTCTGCACCTCTATGCTAGGGTGATAACTAACAATGTGCCAGGTCTGCCTGAAACCAGAATTTCAGGATGATCGGAAGGTCCCTTTGTGTGTGCTACAGCTGGAGTCCCAAATAGATACTCTTTAAATCCATCCTGGCATCATGATTGGGGACTGCACCTTTGCAAATAGATGTCAGGAGTTTAAAGCACTTAAAACAATTCCTGTGAGATCCTCCAGATCTATACCAAAGATGGCTGTCTGTGCTCAGTAACCAGTGCCACCCACTGATTGGGGATCCCTTTATCATGCTTTAGTTGGTGGGTGACTGGGTCTTTGCTAGGCCGGGTCCCTCAGTGTGGAACTCACTCCTTCCCAATGTACACCTCAGTTCCTTTCTCCTCATCTTTAAAAAGTGTCTGAAGGCTTTTTTATTCTCCTCCTTCAAAGTGACCTGATGCTTGAAAAACTTTGCTGAACCTGAATGATCATTAAATTGGTTGGGATATTATAGAGTCAATTAACATAGTAAAAAAAGAATGCAGGCAGAACTGAAGTTGTTCCAAAGGATTTATATTCAATTTTGCTGCGGCAGTGTGAAAACTTAAATAGTTGCTTTGCACAAACTTAGTGTGGTTTTATAGTGTTTCTGAAAGGGGAAAATTGCTTCTTTTTTTGTTGCAATAGCCCTGCTGAATTTTGCAACAAAAATAGCTCTCCCTGAGTGATCCGATACTTAGGATTCCAAACATTTTATTTATTATTTATTTATTTATTCAAATTTATTACCCTGCCCATCCCACCAAAGGCTGAACTATGAATGTTTATGTTGCTTGGATATTTTCTGAGCTCATTGAATGCAGTGGAAAAACTGCAGTCAGAATTTAAAAGTTTTTCAAAAAGATTTTTTTTGCTGACGTATGTTCAATCTTTCTGCTGTAGTGGGAAAACTTAAAAAATATTTGCTTTTCATGCAGTCTTGCATAGCTTTATAGTGTTTCTGAAAGGAGGAGACAGTGCTGCTCGTTTTTGTTGTTAATGACCAATTAGTATTTATGAATGACAATAGGCTTTAACGGCTGCAAAACAAAACAGTGGAGTTGCATGTTTGGAAGGGGGCAAAGTTGTGGAATGTTGAGGAAGGCACTGGGGAGAGAGAGTGGAATGGCTGGAATGACAGGGCATGTCTTTTCATGGCATTCCTCCACGTCCTGGTGGTCCTGCTTCCTACCCCACCAACCTAAAAGTCCACCAGCCACCACTGCCCACACAAAAAACCTCTTTGAGTAGAAGATTTATGTAATTTACAGATATATTTGTAATATCAGTAACTGCATGGTATTTGGGATCACGAACATTTGTAAAATGTAAATTATTTTCTTTGATGTTCAGTATTTATAAAAAAATAAAGATACACTATTAATCACAAAATCACACAAAATCACACTTCACCTTATACTGTACAAATTCACGATGATATCATGTGTGTGTGTGTAGTGAATAAGAGAGCTATTATCACACATAGCAATGCCCACTCATTTTCTTCCTTAAATTCTCATTTTGCGGTGTTTTTGTTTGCACAAGCACAAGTCTGGCCACAGAAGAGACCGGTGTTGGAGACTCCTCCAAAGTGCAGAGCCACAAGCACGAGTTTTTCCTGGCTGATAACTCATGCTCCTGTGGTTACGCACTTAGTGAAACGGACCAGGCTTCCCCTTCCCCTGATGAATTTCACTAAATTTTTATTCTAAGCTGTGTGACGGTTGATCAATACGGTAAAGACAAGATGAGACAAATTCAGACAAGACTGAAGTGATGGTGGTTGGCCAGTCCTGTGACCTGTAGGGAATTGGGATTCCTATCATTGATGTAGTAGAGTCTGCCCTGAATATTTAGGTTTGCAGTAGCCTGAGCTGCATCTGAAACATTAGGTCACAGCTGTGGCTAAGAGTGCCTTTCACCAACTCTGTCTGGTGAGAAGGCTGCATCTATTTCTTTCAGGTATGGATCCAGCCATCATCATCCATGCCTCCATTACCTCGAGGCTAGACTACTGCAGTGTGCTCTATGTGGGGCTGCTCTAAGGCCCTTGAAGACTGTTTGGGGGCTGCAACTTGTGCTCCTTCTTGAAAGAAGTGGGTAGCCAGGAGCACCTTACACTGGTGCTTCGGAATTTGCACTGGCTGCCAACAACATTCTGGGCACGATTCAAAAAGCTGGTTTTGAACTATAAAGCCCTAAACTGTAGAGGCTCTACATATCTAAAGAACCACCTTCTTCCTTATGTCCCTCCATGGACTCCAAGATCAGCTGAGAGCACCTTCTTGCAAGTTCCATCACTGACCCATACAACTTAGGAATGTAGAAGTGGCTACTGTGGAGCAGCACTGAAATAGTGAGGTCAGGGGAAGTAAGCGCAGATGGAGGCATGCAGTCAAGGACAGGAGACAGATTCATGGCATAGATCTATGATCTGGACCACCCTCTTCTCCCCCTTCTTTCCTATGCCCCTTAAGCATTGCTGCTCCCAACCCTTATCTAGCCAAGGGAGCTTGAATTCATTTTCAAAGTAGCCCATAGGAGGAAATAAAATTATTACTAAAACAGCACTTTCAGTATTCATATTACTTTAAATCCTTATCTTGTTCACCCTCATAACAATGCTATGAAATAGGTCATCATTATTCCCATTTTTACAGATAGGGAACTAGGACAGAGAGAGTGACTTGTCCAAGGCCAAGGATGGGATTTGAATCCTGGTCTCTCAGGCTTAAGTCCAATGCCTTATCAGCTAGGCTACACTGGCACTCATACTAGAGCAGTGAAACATGTGCTAGCATAAGAGATCAGTATACCAATCAAAAATTATTACATGACAGTTGATAAGGAAATCACTGTTGGTGGAATGACAGTGCTGTGCCAAAGCCATGTGCCATTTTAACAAGTAGCACTGTGCAGCAAGCACCAGAGTATTGAATCCTGGATTCGTAAAGTGGGGAATACCACTCACACTCACTGTACATTAGTGGGATTTTTCTGCTACAACAGGTGCGTATTTCCCCCTCTTAAGTCCACCCATTGTTACAAAATTTGAGTTTCCTATTTACCTCTGGACATTCAGTCCCTCTACTAAATTTGTCTGAAATCATTCTGTGGATCAAAAATAATTAAGGAAACACAGAGAAATTTTATAAGGTATCTGTCTGTCTGTCTGTCTATCTCTCTATCTAAAGGCATACATATTATTATTAGCAAGCATTTATATAGTGTCAGCAACCTACCTGGTGCTTTGCATAGTAATGGAATAGACATGGTCCCTGGTCTAGGGCTTACAATCTGAGAGACCGGAGGGGGTGGGGGTGGAGAAGGGGAGGGAATGCCTTGATTTTGATATAGATTTTTTATATATACATATATACATTAATATATATATATATATATACACACACACACACACACACACACACACACCAAAAAGTGAATGACCAAACAGAGGTAAATTAAATCTTTTAGTTAAACTCATATATAACTAAATCTTTTAGTTACATATGAGTGTTACATACACCCACCCACCCACTGAGTTCATGGCTAGGGCAGGATTTGAACCCTGGTTTCCTAGGTCCAAGTCCAGTGTCTTATCCACTACACCACTGGCTCCCATACACCACTGGCTGCACCCTGAGTGACTTTAAAACTGAAATTTTAGAGCCAAGTCAATGCACCCATTTGGGAATTATGTACATTGTTACAATATGCACATTGTTACAAAATGTTGTGCCCCACTCCAAAGCAAGCTGAATCATAGTACTGCTTTGCTTACATATATGTTGCATGCAGGGTCCAAGCATCATTTCTCTGGGCCCAGTACAAACTTGTAACATGGGCCCCTCATCATGATCCCATTCCATACCCATACACAATCTCATGAGCCATGAAAGAAATGTAGATACAAGGAAATAAGTTTGCATAAACATTCTCAAGCATCTACAATTTCGGCTAAATTATTTCCTCATGGTAATGGGCTTGTGGGCCATGGTGAAATGTACCTGTTCCCTCAACCCCATGCTTGGGCCCCGGTGGCATGGAAAAGGTATTCCTGTACAAACAACCGTACCCACCCAGAAGGCATACTCTCCAACATTTGACAGCAAAAGATAGATACACTTCACGCCAACCCTAACTTACATATATTTGCAATATGTGCATATTGTTACAGGGGTTTGTGCCCCACTCCAAAGCAATTTGAATCATAGTACTGCTCTGCTTACATATATGTTGCATGCAGGGCCCAAGCAGCATTTCTCTGAGCCCTGTACAAACTTGTAACATGGATCCCTCACCATGATCCAATCCCATACACACAATTTCATGAGCCATGAAAGAAACTGGGAGGGGAGATGTGGTCATTTTTGCATCCCGCCACTTCCACTGATTCAGATTGTCCTCCTGCCTAAGAAAACAGGCTTCCTTAGTTTGGGTACACACTGTGTAGAGCTACTTGTTAAAAGCTCCTTTTTTATCAAATTTGTTAGCCTTCTTCTTCAAAGGGGTTTTCTTTTGCACAAAAGTTAGTAGAATAGTACATAACTACATTGAATCAAACTTTATTCATACTTAAAGAAATATTTAACTGTACTGGGTATGTAATTGTTTTTCAGCCAGTTTCACCACCCTTGGAGTCTTTGAAAACATGGCATCAGGATGACAATGTGGATATAAAGAATATTTAATAACAGTTAAAAAGTATTTAGACTGTGCACTGCTGGTAAATATTGATATTGGCTAGGTATGGTGTTTACAATTTTCCCTTTAAGCACTGATGCATGCAACATATAGAGAAGACTGACTTTTATCTATGTGTTGTATAATCAGAGAACAAAAACGCCACTTGCCTAATTTGTACACACTGTTATATCAGTTCATTTCCATTCACAACTGTGTCAACTACATGCACAAGTCAACTGTACAAATTGAGTTAATTTTTTCACTTAAAGCTTAGAGTTCCCAGTATGGAATTATTAAACAAGTTATAGGATGAATACTTACAAATCAAAGACTAAGTAATGGAATCCTTCTTCTGATATGCTGTCATGAAGTCGCACTATTAAAAGAAAAAAAGAACAAGATTTATCTGATTTTTTCCTTTTCAAAGTATAATTCTACTCCTGTTTTCTTTGCACACCATTTCCTCCCTTTTTGCGGCTGTGTGCATGTGACTGATTATGGAAGTATTTTTTTAAATTCTCCCATGCCCTTGATCACCCCCATAACAGCATTTCTGCTAGCACTGAGTGTCACCAGGTGGATTAGGATAATTATGTTTCAAAGCCATTCTGTGCTGAATTTGGTGACATCATCATGACTGGATAGCCAGTTATACAAAAACAGAAGATAAGTGTTGGACCAACTTCCCAATAGTCTCCTCCCACCCACCATGTGACTACTCCCCACTTTTCTTCTTGGCTTGTGGCTCCCCCCCCCTCCCCACTGTACATCACTCCCTGTAGAACCCCATGGAATGCTGGTACAGCCATGCTGGTACAGAATTCAAAAGCAGTACATTTGTTCTCAGATTGCCATGGACTGAAAGTGTGATGGTGCACATCTCTAGATGTAATACGGCATGTGCAAGCAGCAGCTACAGGCTATCTAATAGCATGCTTTATGGGATCACATGGCATGAAGTGTGTTTGCACAAACAGACATAAGGAGCAAATGTGTGTATAAGCCAAAATCAAGTGGCTAATGTTACATCTAGTAACACACCCACAGACCGAAGTGTAGTAGGTTAATATCAGCTAATAACCATCAGTTTTTTCTCCCTAGGAAGTCCATGATCACAGTCCTTTGAAACAAAGAATGCAATGGTCCCTGCACACTGAGCTTTAGACACTGCTAGGTACATACAGTATCAGCAATAATGCTCATTTTCTAAGCCATTAACCAGCATAGGCACATAAAATATTTAAATGTCATTTAATCCTACGTATCAGCAGAACAAGCTGCTCTAAACATTATTTTAACAACCAAAACTCTCAATGACCTCTCAAATGACTGAAATATATACCAACTGATACCAGCAGGCAGGGAAACAAAAACTCATTATCTTTCTTTCACAGGCTTCCTTTTGAATATATCAAAACCACTTTGCTACATAAAAGAGAAATGGATTCAAACCCCAACACATTTCTGTTAATATTATGACACTTTTCCTTTGTGTAAGTAGTAGTATCTGTTGTTAAAAACAGAACTGTTGCACATAGTGCTAATTTATAGTGCTGTTCTTTTCAGTTTTTCAAATCCTATCAAACAGAAGTGTATATATTTTCTTTTAGAAGTTCTACTTCCAGTTAAGTGGAAATGCTTTTGGTTTTGGGGCTTTGCTGAAAAAGATTTTGGAAAGAAAAGAAAATTGCTCATCAGGTTGTTGCATTGTCGTTGTAAACATAAAAATGGACAACTGATCTGATGCAGTGTGACAATTACTGCATGCCCATAACTGTACTCACTTCAATCTAAGTTCATGTGAAACTCTGCCAATTTGGATATAAACATAGAAGAAAGAAACTCCAACCAAGGGTATTTTCAGACGTTACGTGGTCAATGTCAACCACAGTGAATTCCCTGTGGTGGCTTGGACCACGTAACGTCTGTTGGGGGGAACGGATGTTCCCCCCCAGATGTTACCATGGCAGGGAATCACATTCACCACACGAGCGGCTGGAGCGGCGGGACCGGAGGCCGTCACGTGGTGAAGGCGATTCCCCGCCGTGGTGACCCCCGCCGTCACGTCTGGATGGCGGCCACGGCCTGGAATCCCCGTGGCCATAGCGGGCGAGCGCTGCGGCGGCAGTGGCCGCGGCGGCCGCCCGTCTCCCCAGAGGGCGGGCAGTGTGGAGGGGGCAGGGCTGTGCGACCGCATGTTGCGCCACGCGGCCCCGCCCCTTCCCCGATTCCCCACCGGGATCCCCCGGCACGTCTGTTAGGGCGTGACGGGTCATCCCGGCGGGGGATGAATTCATTGATTTCATGACGGGGCCAATTGGCCCCATCACGTCTGAAAACACCCCAAGTTACAAATTACACTGGGCCCTTCTGCAGGCACATGCAAAGTAAGAACTGCAGACTGAGCAAAAGCATGATAGGTATAATTATGACAACAATCACTTGGGGAACAGCTGTTAGGAAAAAGTCATTAACATTTAAAACATTTAAATATAATGAGGAGAAAACAATAAAATGATAAACAAAATAAATGCAAGCTAACCACATATGAGTAACCACACACTCTAGAGTTTCAAACAACTTCTTTTGGACCCAGGAATGTTGCACTGAAACGTAATTTTTGTTGTGTCTGGAGAGGCTTTTTATTTTTGCATCACCTTCAGAAAATGAACTTTAAAATGAAGGGAGTTCCAAAGCTGTGGAACAACCAAAAAGAATGCCTCTCTATGTGCCCTTACTGCGTAAACTTGGCACATGGATACAAGTTACAAAAGGTGATTTTGTTTGTTTAGGGACCTGTTTCAAAGCCATTTGTCTTCCCTCAGATTAATTTGAACACATACACTGGATCTCCAAAAGCTATTTTATGTTAAATTCTGCCAGAGTACCTTAGTGGGAGATTTCTACAAGTATGCACCACCCAGCCGTAGACTTTTATTTATGTTAACAATTGAAATTGAATAGTGAAACAATTCTTAAGTGTTTTTAAATTTACTATTATTACATAAAACAAAATACAAGTTTCCCAAGCTAATTTCATTACAATAAGATGAATCAGTGCCCTGCCAACTATTTGATTCATAACAAAAACATAGTTTATAATGCCATCCAAGAAATCAGGCTGCCCCAGATGTCATTTTGTATTCAGAAACTAAGTTTACGAGGCAAGCGTAAGAGGAGGATTTTCAGATTTCCACAGATGGTAGCTTTTTACATATTAGTATTTTTTTGTGGAATATACAAAATTTCAAGTTAGAAAATCAACTAAACATCACTCTTCCATTAATACTATTTTTCCCGAGGAAACATCTTGTGTTTACACAATACAAAAGAGAAGACACGTTCTTCATTGACTCTCTGCCCAAAATTTGTGATGATTCAGAAGAACCAAATCTGTAGGTCTAAATAAGAATGTGAGGTTTTGGCAGATTATTTACATTTGGCAGGTTAGGCACGTTTGTCTTGCCAAAAATATCTGGACCCAATGAAGAGGTAGCTATGCTCTAGTAAAACAAATCTAATAGTCCATAGTAAGTAAAAGAATAAAAGATCTAAAATATCAAAGTCAACAAATTAGATTAAGGCATAAAAAACTGATTTGCAACCCCCCTCAATAAATAGTAATACAGCAGGGGTGGGTAAAGTTCCAAAGAGCAAGAGCTGCATACCAAAATTGTATTATTGCAGAGAGACACAATGCTCTTTATATTGATCATGACTTCCCTCTGATCCCAGGGACAAGGCAGCACAGCTTCTCCCAACCCTCTCCCCTCACGTCAAAACTCTAGTTCCCAGATGGTCCAATGGGTTTGAGCAATAGCAATAGGGGCTCAGGACACAATGCCCCTGCTTCCCATGGTCTCTAGAAGGGTCCAGACTAGTAGCAGCAGCAGCAGTAAATGGCAGCTCAGCTTCTCTTTCTCCTGAGGGAGCTGCACGGTAGGGGTGTACATTTTGTTTTTATTATAACAACGAATAATGAAAATGAAAGAACAAAATAAAAAAATTATAATTTGTTCTTACAAATTAATAGGAAAACCCTGAAAAAACACATTTTCAGCTGTAACCTTTCTTGTTTTACATCCGGTTTTGGTGAAACCTGGTAGTATTATACTCCCAACAAAAGGCATTCTGTGTGCCAAATCATTAGGGATGGGCGAACGTGGCTCGGAAGTTCGGTGTTCAGCCCAAATTCAGCCTGTTCAGATGACCGAACACAAACACACTGAACTGAACCAAACGCCGAAATGGCCGAACACTTCGTTCAGTTCGGATCACGTTCGGTTGAGTTCGGGTGGCTAAAACATGGTCTACTGACAGGTCTCTGGAAGGCCAAATGTAGCAGGAAGGGGGAAGACATCTGACTCAGCTAGGAGCAGACTTCCAGGCACCAGGGGTGGAGGGTGGCTTGGAGTAGCAGCCAGCCTGCCAAATCAAAATCCCTTTTCACCTCAGACCACCGGCTTGGCAGTCTACGATTGGCCACCGACCTGGCCGGCTGGCTGAAGTATGTGCTTCTTGAGTTTTCACTCGCAGGGGGGGCTGTGGCGAAGTACAAGTGGCCCCCCCTCCCCAAAAGCCTACTCCTCTGCACCCGCCCGCAGATCCTGGCTGAAGCTGGCTGCTGAAGCTAAAAGCCCCTCTGACCCCCACCTCCCGACGCCAGGGCTGCCTGCTGCTGAGGAGCCTGTCTCTCCTCTCTCTTGCACACCTACCCACACAAACACACAAGCCCTGCACCTCCCGAGATTTCTGTACTTCTGTGTCACTATCAAGTTTCTCTTTGCAAACTGTGAACATGACCTACCATCTGCAGAACTCCTGAAGTATGTGCTTCTTGAGTTTTCACTCGCAGGGGGGGCTGTGGCGAAGTACAAGCGCCCCCCCTCCCCAAAAGCCTATTCCTCTTCACCCACCCGCGGATCCCGGCTGAAGCTGGCTGCTGAAACTAAACGCCCCTCCGACCACCGGCGCCCGCCACCTTCCGACCCCTGCCAAGGAGCCTCTCTCTCTTTCTCTCTGTCTTACCCAGCCACAGAAACACCAGCAGCCCTGACGCTCCTGGGGGCTTTCTGCTAGCTGAGACCTTTCTGCTGGCACCGCACATCTTTGGGTTGTGCCATCCCAGGGGTGCTAGGGGATGCTAGATAGTGCAACTAGAAAGTTGCCCCTGCCCCCTGGCTGGCACGTGCAAATCCTGCCATCCCAGGGGTGCTAGGGGATGCTAGATAGCGCAACCAGAAAGCCACCCCTTGCTGGCACGTGCAAATCCTACCATCCCAGGGGTGCTAGGGGATGCTAGATAGCGCAACTAGAAAGCCACCCCTTGCTGGCACGTGCAAATCCTACCATCCCAGGGGTGCTAGGGGATGCTAGATAGTGCAACTAGAAAGCCATCCCTGCCTGGCACACTCTAACTAAAAAACTAATACAGCCTTTCTTGTCTTAAAAGTAAAAAAAAGGTTTACAAACCTGGCAGGAATCACAGTAGAGCCCCCCGCTTCCTCCTCGTCCGAGGAGGAAGAAGACACCACCGTTGCCACGGCAGGTGCAGGGGCAGCGGCCACCACCGGTTCCTCCTCCTCCTCCTCCAACTCATCCACCGGCAAATGTGCGCCCAGCCAGAAGATGCGACCACCTTCAAAAAATTTCTTCATTTTTTTTTTTTTAAACAAAACCCACATACCAACAGTCACCCGCAAGTTAACACACCCACCCAAACACACAGCACAGCCAAAACCAAGACAATCACAACCAAAACACACAAACAAGCAGTCACTGACACAAACACACACCCTCTCGCCTCACTCGCACACCACGCACACGAATTTCCGGTTTCCGTCACGATTTACGGCTTCCCGCGATCTTGCGATATTTCTGGCCGAACGCCGAATGTGAACGTGCAATCCACCCGAACACTGAACATGAACGCACGACCCGACCGCGACCGAACTGAACGGCCGAACATGAACGTGCGATCCGCCCGAATGGCCGAACACGAACACGCGAACCGAATGCGCCCGAACCGAACGGCCGAACACGAACCGCGATCTGTTCACCCATGCCTAGTAGTTTTTTGAAAAATCCATTTTATTCAAGAATCTCAGATCCAGACTGACTTGCTTCCAGCCCATTACATTAGATGTCCCCACTCAATTTGTGGAAATTAAAAGAGCTATTAAAGAACTATTGCTGGGCAAAGCACTCTGTGCTGACAGCTTGCAGATGGTTTTCAAGCACTTAATAAACAGATGGTTCCAGTTCTCCAAGAAGATTGGAAAAGAAGAGCTGGCCAAGGAATCACTATCTAGTATCTACAGCTATGTAACTCTCCCTAAATGGTTGTTCTCATATTAAAAATACACAAGCTTGGCTTGGGATTGCTGATGTGGAATGCTGTACAGCATTTGTCCAGACAGATATTGAGAAACAGCACTCACTGTATTTCTCACTCGGTTTCACTGTTTCCCTGGTAGCTGGCTCTGCACCTGAATCTCTTCCAATTTAATAAACTGAGGGACCATACACCTTCCGAGGGTACCATACCTCATATTTAAATAGGTTTGTGCAAATCCACATCTAAGTGCATGTAACAGAAGAGTGCTCTCTGATGCTACTTGCATTTGTTCACTGTGGAGCAAAATGGCCATTAAGGTACAGGCCTGCAACTGAGCAGCATGTAATACAACTGGTAGAGCAAAGATGTGAAACGTTTATGGCTCTGAGACTGCAATTTATGCAGACTATGGTTATCCAAGGGTGCTATAAGGGGACTACCTATGCAGCCCACCTATGTATATGTGGGGAAAACAGAGTGGAAGATCTTGCGCACTATCTGCTAGTTTGCCCCCTATATATGCAGGCATGCGATAATGAGCACAATCCAGCTCCCATTTAAGTCAATGGCTAAACTCCCCTTGACTTGTATGGAGCAGGATCATTATGTTTATGGCCTTGGGCAGGTCGCTTATGGGATCTCCAAGTAGAAAGATCGTATTTTTATTGAGTGACACAAAGGATGCGGTCACTAAGGTTGTGGCATCCTTTGCTTCCTCGGCAGCTAGGCTGAAAGCCCAAAAGCTGAGGAAGCGAGAAGGAATTTTTAATGGATGGTAAAAAATATATTATTCTGATTTCATATTTTATATTGTCTGGCTGTTTTTAAGGCGTGTGTACAAAATTAGCTTTTTTCCTTTTGTATGGATCTTTTGTCAAGGCCTGATCATCAGTACAGAAATAAATATTTGATTTGAGTACTCCAGATGAGGTCTGACCAATGCCATTCAGCATTCCATGACAGCAATCCCAAGCTAATACAGTCCATTTTTTTAATATGAGAAAATAATTTAGGGAGGGTTTATAGCTGTAACTAGCGATTACTTAGCTAACTGGTTTTTTTCTCTCCAAACCCTCTTTAGTGAAACAAGAAAAACAGGTCTGAAGGGGGCTTTTTGAAATTTTGTTTGTTAATTAGGTATTCATTATTATTATTATTATTATTATTATTATTACACATTTATATAGCGCCAGTCATGTGACCTGGTGCTGTACAGAACACAGAACTAGATGCGGTCCCTGCCTGTGGCTTAATTTGGTAGCTCGACATTTTTTAGACTGTTAATTTGTCAGTTCATTAATTTCATACCCTCCAGCAGTACCTTTTTGCACAATACACTAATGGGTTTTGTTATCTTGTGCTGGGCTCCCAGCAATGTAAGCTTTGTACCAGGTTCAGCAGATGAAGGAGGCCATGCTGAACCTTGGACTGGGATCCGTCTCGGATCCCGGTCCATGATCAGACCGGCCGTCCATCAGACATGCCGGCCTGATCGGAGCGGGGAATCTCAGAGGGGGCGGGGCTGCATGGCGTAATGTGTGGCCGCTCAACCCCGCCCACCCTCAGAGAGACGGGCGGGTGCAGCGGCCAATGAGGCTGCTGCGCCTGATCCCGTTCCGTGGTTGGGACCCGATTCTGCGACGGGGCTGGCAAGCAGACGTTCATCGTGGCCATTGCTAGCCCTGTCCCAGATTGTGGCCAACCTAACCACAGTTCTGGAGATGAGGCCGGCCTCACCTCCAGAACCGTGGTTAGCTTTGAACCCCGCCAGGAATTCACCGTAGTGAACATCTGGCGGGGCTCAAACAGATGTTACCATGATCGCTGCCACCACATGGGATCCACTGAGATTCAGTGTGGTGAGCAGTGATCCCGTAACATCTGAAATTACCCATTAACACCTCATTAATCCAGCAAGAGAAAGAGCTGTGACTCGTTATGGGGTAGGGTAACTTTTCACCTTAGGATAAACACTGTTGTCAAAGTACAATGAAAGGTAGCACCCAGGCAATAGGGAGCTGTGTGGCTGGGAGCAAGATGAAAACTAAAAAGAGGTTTGTGTGTTTGTGAAAGACAATTTTTTAGTATGCTTAAAGGGACTGTCATTGCTTCCACTTGTGATCCTGGGCACCCTGTGATGGCCCATAGAGAAAGGATAGGAAAGCCACAGATCTTTCGGGACTGAATCTGACCTCAGGTGATGCCACCTACCTCCCTGGGACGGGGCTTGCACCAGGCTCGTATACCTGGCCCTGAACCCCGAGGCATCCCCGATTCCAATGTTAATCTGCCCTAAAACCTGTAGCACCAAGCCAGACCCTTGTTGCTGAGTGGAACAATTAGGAGACCACCCAATCAAGTGCCCCCATAACAAGCCAAATTGAGAAAGCTGTGCTATGGGAAAGGCAAAAAAACAGGCAGACCCACCATGCCAATTGGGCATGCCTGTAAAAACATTCCTTCCCAGTCCCAATAAGCGAGCAGCAAAAAACCCACAGTGCAACAGGGTGGGTGTCCTGCAATTTGGAGTTTAATTGGGTACCGCCGGAAATCCTGCGGCAGCCCATGGCCTGCCCATGTAACCCCACCTGCCTTCTTCCATTCAACGGGAGGGGGGGTTACAAACTACCTTTGCTGCCAATTTGGGTGGGGGCAGAGAGGGGCATTCTCTCAATTTCTAGTAGTACATGTCAAGTTGGGACTAGAAGTGTTTGATTAAAGTACTATACTAAATCAATCATAACAATGTAAGGATAAAATCTCAAATGTATTACTCTGGCTTTATCTCTCAGAGTGAAAACTACATAAAGATATCCTATACTAAAAAAGTCTAGTATGCGAGAGCTCGTTTTCTCTAATAGATTTTAAACATCCAAAATGCTAAAATTAATTCACATCACAGAGAAAAGCAGTACTGAAGCTTGAATAAAATATAAATCATAATCATATAAATAATGACTGTGTATAGGTGTGCTTGAGTGTCAAACTGCGTGATGCATCTTGTCCTAAGGAAGAAAGACGATCATCTTCAATCACCATGTTTATTAACAGATCGAGGCCTAATAGCAATGCTGTTGAAGGAATTTTCCAACCTTATTGTGTTCAAGCCTGGTGGTCTTCTGGAGGCACTGTTCTGGAGGCCATTTTGTTCTGTCGGGCTTTTGGCAGTGGGGACTGAATTGGGGTGGGTGGGTGGGGAGGGGTTGATTCTAAGTGGGAGGATGGGCTGCGGGATAGGGAGGGGGATTAGGCAGGAGTGGGTTGAGTTTGGAGGGAATTGTATTTTGAGAGTTTTTCTATTTTATTTTATTTAAAAAATTGTAAGCTGCCCTGAGCCTTTGGGGAAGGGTGGGATATAAATGTTAATAAATAAATTTTAAAAATTATTTTGCGTATGGAGATAAAAGACAAGGAAGATTAAAAAAAATTTCCTACTCTGCCCCAGCCAGCAGTTATCACTTACCGTACAAGGTATGTTTTATTGATGTGGATCAGTGAAATTAAATATTTAGCCTGAATTAATGTATTACTAGAAAGTTACATAAAACCTGATAAATGTATAACAAGAGGTCATAAAACAGAAGGAAAGCAGACAATATTTGTTCAAAATAAACCATTTCCTTTTAGAAGTATTCTGTATTAATGCCTGTATTTAGGAAGTATGAGAGATAAAGTGGTTCAAATGATCTCTTTTATTGGACCAACTGTTGGTGGAAATAAGCATGCTTTTGGGTCACGCAGGGTCCTTCCTCCGACATGTAGCACAGCCGGCAGAAATATATACACTGAGCAAGTGTAGAGCAGGTATGGAATGGGTGGGAATTGATAGAAGGAAGTGGGAGAGGGATAAAGAGAGAGAGAGATGTGCCAGACATTAAAAACAGCTGTAAGATACCTGCTCTACACTTGCTCAGTTTATGTATTTCTACTGGCTATGCTACATGTCTGAGGAGGGGGCCCTGTGTGACCCGAAAACTTGCTTATTTCCACCAACAACAGTTGATCCAATAAAATATATTATTTGAACCAATTTGTCTCTCTGTCATTTGGGACCAACACAGCGAACACACTACTTTAGGAAGCATGTCATACAGAAAAAGTAAAAGGATATTATGAAATTTTGAAGACGCTGTTACCATACAAATAAATAATTACAATCATAATCAGGTGTGGGTGTGAAGAGTAGGTGAGGTGTGCTGGGGAGAAGCTCCAGGTGCTACTCTGTGGGAGAGGGAAGATTACTGATAAAATGTGAGAGCAACAGCAACTGTGCTGCAAGCTCACAGCTGGATATATGAATGGCATTATATCACTGATGAGGGGCGAGCCCTTCCTCTTAAAGGCTACAGAAGCTCAACCAATATACATCCAAATGAGCTGGTAACGACTCTTTGCATACAGTTTGCCCCTTTGGTGCAGTTTTTAATGCAACACTTTGCAATATTACTCTTCTGTGCAGCCATAAAGTCTTACTACTTCATAACAAGTGTTAGCACTTTGAGCATTAACTAGTACAGGCTTTAGTTTAAGTGATTTGGTGACTAATTAAGGAATACTAGCTAGGTACAAATGTTCAGGAGCAGCAGATACACAGAATACTATAGCATAGTGTTGTCAGGCCTCAAGTCTTGAGCTCCTGGCCCTGGGGGCTTTGGAGTGCTGCCTCAGCTGTCAGTGCCACCCCTCAGGCCTCATCTCAGCCTTGTTCCCTCTTCCCATGTCTCCTCCTGTGTCTCCCACTCTTTGCTGTATCACACCCTTTCCCAGCTATGTCCCATTGCCCCAGTCCTGCCTCACAACTTCCTGATTGGCTACCAGCCAATACTTAAGCCTCCTAGTAGCCACAGGAAGTTGGGTGGAGCAACTGCTCTCTTCCCCACTCTGTACTTTGTCCTCATTCCCTCCTGGTATGTGTTTTGATCCTATAGGTGCAATCCTACCACTGATTTACGCCAGCGGCAGGCGCAGTATAGAGCTGAATGGCAGGTGCCCAGGTGCGCATGCAGCAAGCTGCGTGGGGCAACGGTGCACCCCCTCTGCTGCGACCCCCCCAAGCTCACACACATCGCAGCCTAGGGGACTTTTATTTTATAAAAAACTGAATACCCCGCCCCTCCTGAAATGGCAGCTCGGGACAGCTTACAACAATAGATATTAAAACAAAATAAAACAACTCATAGCAGGAGGTTAAAAAAAATCCCATCCCCCCAACCCTAACCCACTCCCCCCACCCATCTCCCCCGCCAAATGAATGGCGGAACAGGCAAGTTTTACAGCTTCATCAAAACAAGGGAAGGTCTGCGGCCAATTGGGCCTCCACCGGGAGTGAGTTTTACAGCCTCAGTGCAGCCACTGAGAATGCCCTCTCCATCGTGGCCTCCCTGGAAGACTCAGGGGAACTTGAGGAGGGCACCTCTGAATGACTGCAGGGGCCAATCCAGAAACCGGGTGATCCCGCAAGTAGGTAGGGCCTAGGTCGTTTAGGGCTTTATAGGCAAGCACCAACACCTTGAATCCGGCCCGGAAGACTATAAGCAGCCAGTGCAGAGATCAGAGCACTGGTGTAATATGCTCCCAGAGGCCCAATCCCACCAGGAGACAGTGGGATTCTGCACTAGTCGCATTCTGCACCAGCGGCAGTCTCCGAGTCGTCACCATGGGTAGCCCCACGTAGTGTGTTACACTAGTCCAACCTAGAGGATGAAAGAGTAGATGACAGTGGTCAGGTCAGAGTCTGAAACATACGGCCGAAGCTGTCGTACCAGATGTAGTTGGTGAGAAGCACTCCTTGCCACAGCCTACACCTGGACATCCAGGCAGAGTTGCGAATCGAGGAGCACCTCCAGACTCTGCACCTGGGGAACCAGCGGGGGGCAAACCCCATCAAGAATGGGGGATGCCACCTCCAACACCTTTCCCACTAGCATCACCTCTGTCTTGTCAGGATTCAATCTCAGTCGGTTATCCCGCATCCAATCCCTCACAGTTCCCAGAAGCCGTGCCTGCTCCATCCCCCAGGCTGCGGGGTGTGTGGGCTTGGGGAGGTCACAGCGGAGGGGGTGCGACATTGCCCTGTGAGGCACGTGCATGTCTGAGCGTGAACGTTCAGTGCTTGGAGCGCAAGTAAGGGCCGACGTATGCGGCCCTTATAATTGCACCCCATGTGTTTACATCCTTGCTCTAGCCCCTTGTACTTTGCCTTGTTATATGCTTGTCCTGTGTATGTATTCCCACCTTGTTCCCAGTCCATGTGCTCTCCCCTTTCTGGCCTTAGCTGTGTTCCCTAGTCCTGATCCCTTAGTTCCCAGGTTCCTGGTTCCCTGATTCTCCCCTGATCTCTGATCCCCCAGCTTCCTGATTCCTTGTTCCCTTTCCTCAACTTCGATGATGAGCCGTGAGCTCTCTTAGGCCGTTTTTAGACAATCGCGGCCGTGCTTGTTTTGAAAAAATGCCGGGATCCGGGATCAGACGATACACTCCCGGCAATCATGTGCCCGGAGGGGGGATGCGTGTGCTTTTCCGGCCGCGATTTGACTGGGTTGAAAAATAGACCCAGTCAAACGCGGCTGGAAAAGCATGTGCGTCCCTCTTCCGGGCGCGTGATTGCTGGGAGTGTATTGTCTGATCCCAGCTCCCGGCATTTTTTCAAAACAAGTGCGGGCGCGGCTGCGATTGTCTAAAAACGGCCTTAGGCTAGGTTCCCCTGGCTCTCATACTGAGCATTAGTCTCCTGGGTATCGGAGAATGGCTTAGAGGTTTCCCTCTCCCTTGTTGCTACTCTGCTCCAGTCCCCCAGGTTGCCCCCTCGCTCCATTCTAGTTCTTCCCTTCTGTCTCCCTGTGCCCTGACCCCCCATGCCCATGACAAGCATTAAGTTCATATGCTGTAGTACAGTATGTTATTTACTGCGGGTGGGCATCCAGAGGGAATTATGGATTCAGATCTGGATTATGGATCCAGATCTTTAATTCTAGATTTTTATTACAGATCTGTATTTTAATCAAATAAAAAATAATAAAAAATTAAAAACTGCACATCTGCAAAATTGCCACTGGACTGTTCTGCACATATGTAGGCTTTTTGAAAATGTGTGGGCTTTTCAAAAATTTTGGAAAAGGGCAGCTGGTCTGCACATGTGCAAAATGGCCTCTGCATATGTGCAGACTGGCTTCCCTTTTCCAAAATGGTGGTGACGCTGCTGCCGCCATTTTGGAAAAGGCTGCGCATGCGCAGAACAGTCCAAGGGTCATTTTGTGCATTCACAGGGTTTTTTAAAAAAAATGTATAGGTTTTAAACTGAACTGCAACAGGTGTGTTGCAATTCGGCATGGATTAACCTGTAACTGCCTGTTACAACTGGTTACGGATTAATGAATCCAAATCCATGACACCCATCCCTATTATTTACTAACACTAGTAAGAAGATATTGTCATATTATAACCAAACTCATATTTAGCACTCATAAAAATTGTAAAGTATCCAAATTCATTCAAAAGATAAAGAATCTTCTTCCATTACAGCATAAATTCACAGACATTTAGATTCACAATTGGATAAAAAAACCATCTAAGTTGCATGATGGGAAAAAGAAAAATACTTAGGCATTTTAATAACTAGAAAGAATGAATCTGTCCCCAGGGCACTGATTTATTAAATGTTAATTCCATGTACAAAATGCCAAATATTCTTCAAAGCAACCAAGAGCAGCCTTTACTGGCGACAGGATGTTGGGCCTGATGGATCATTTGTCTGACCCAGTGTCACGAAGGAACATAGGGTCACACACATGTCATACTGGCCTACATGTAGACTACAAGTCTAGTAAATATGTAAAGCAAAAGGTTCAACATGTATGTAATGTTACAATTGAGAACTGTAAAACTCAAATCAGGACTTTGACACAGACGAAACTCCAGGAAGTGGAGACATTTTAAAGAATGTGTATTTGGGAACCCTAGCCAGACAGAACCCTATGGAGATGCAAATGGACCTTCCTGTTTGTCTACGTGACAAAACACACAGGCTCCAAGGCGGAAAGGAGAAACAAAGGACACAAGAATTGTTATTTAAGCGAGGGCCATTAAGCCATCTTCACTACCTCTTGGGCATAGCCATCTTGAGCACTTTCATTGCATCCTGAATCTTGCCAGCCAGGAAGGCTGAGCCAAGCTATGAACTGGGAGGAAAGACTGCTTTCTAGCAACTCTAAGAACCAGAACCCAGTCACCTACATCTGCGACTGAGAAGGAATCGAAACTAATGGACTTTTGTAGGGTAAGATGCTTATCTAGGAACTCAACCAGTATAGATTAGGAATGCATTAAATTTACCTTTAATTTCTAGTACCACTCTGTATCAACTATCTTGCTTATGTAAATCAATAAACTAACTTCTTATCATTATGAAGAAGTATCTGTGTCTAACACTGGAACACAAGTGAGCAACAAGAATTTTCAAGCTCTTGGGATCCCAGAGAGAAAGAGTCTGTAAACAGGAAGGATCGGGCCCTTGGGTGACAAAGGGGTTGTCCCTGCTGCAGGCTTGAATCGGCTAGAGAGAAAAACTGATTCAAGTGGGCTGTGAGCGAGGGAAACAATGGGTATTTTCACACGTTACGAGATCATGTTCAACCACAGACAATACCCTGTGGTGGGGAATGGTCCCGTAACATCTGTTTTGATCCCCGCCAGATGTTCACCACAGTGAACCACCGGCGGGGATCAAAATAACCACGCTTTCGAGGATGGTCCAGAGACCATCTCCGAAAGCGTGGTCAAAGTGATTCCCGCCGGGGTTGAACACCCGGCAGGAATCACTTTTTCCCCCCAACAGATGTGACGTTACCACGCTCAACCATGGCGGGATTCACCGTGGTTGAGCGTGGTAACGTCTCATCTGACCCCTGACCACGGCCAGGAATCGGCGGCCATGTTCGCCGCCGATTCTGGGCCATGTTCAATACCCTGGGGGGTGGGCAAGCGCTGCAGCCACATTGCCCGCAGTGACCGCCCGTCTCCCGGAGAGCGGGCGGCCCCGGAAGCATGGGGGGGTGGGGCTGTGCAGTCGCACGTTGCACCACGCAGCCCCTCCCCGATTCCCCAGCGGAAACTACCGGCTCGTCTGTTGATGGGCTGGTCTGATTCCACCAGGGAATCATTTGGGTGATTCCGTGACGGGACCAATAGGGCCACCGTCATGTCTGAAATCACCCAATGTCACTCAAACCCGGTAAAGTGGGGGTGCGGACCTTCAACCTATGACACCCAGTATGCCACTTCTTATGTTCTCATGAACTTTTGTTAGTTCCTTAGTGGAACTAAGTGGTCAACAGTATCAAAGGCAGCAGGGGAGGATGGGATTAGTGGTGGCTCGAATCATGCCTTTCCCTTTTCCAGCAGCCATAACAGATATGTCACTTGATTTCCTGTGTTAGAACATGTCACTCTTTTCAGCTTGGATCAAGATATATGCCAAGAAGTCTTATTTGTGGAATCACTACCCATGCACAACATAGGGGGAAGAGAGAGGGAAGGAAGAAAATTTAAAGAAGCTGAAGTCTAATATTATCCTGAACTTCAGAATCAACATTTATCATAAAATTTGTAAAAATAGGTTTCCTATAACAAGCGGGCAAGGCAAAATAAAAACCTTGCCTTACCCTCTTCCATTTGTATGGGAGAAGAATTATACACTAGAAAAATTGAAGAGGATTATAATCAAACTCCCACCAGAAAAGAGATGCGAGTAACAACTTGCACAGGTTTATGTAGTTTGTAAGCTGCCCCAAGCCATCTGTTGACAGAAGGGGCGGGATATAAATGTTAATATAAAAAAATATAAATAAACGTTGCGTTCAGTCCCAGGAAAGTTCTTGTGTATAGTCATCTCAAAAAAGAATTAAATATGCTGTTGAAAGGAAACAGAGAAAAACAAGGTTTTCACTGAAATTGTTCCGATGAAGATGAAATCTTTATTCTTTCAAGCACAAGTGAGTGCAAGTGACTTTTTTTTTTTTTTTAAATGGGCTGAGATGAGTGACAGCGTTGGGAGAATAGTAGACCAAAGACCAATTCCTAGAAACATCTCTGTTTGGACGGGGACATGAAACATGTGCAATGGGTGGCTGGAATAGAGACAGCATCAACACTATCTGTTAATGCAATTAATGAAATATGGGAAGAGACTGAACGAAAAAGCAAATTAATAAGTTTCCAAATGTTCAGTCCTTTGCCTGTTAAGGAACTCCACTCCAAAAGCTCCAATATAGAACTCCACCTCTACTAAGCAGAATCTTCTCTTATTATAGGGATGTTTTAATGATCTCTAATGACGAGATAAGTTTAAGTAAAGGTGTGTACCACAAAATGACTAACTTTATTATTCCTTTTTCCATGCAATCATGTTCTTAATGAGATATGATATTGGGATCACTTTGTAATTAGAAAGAATTGATGCAGACTGTAGTTATTTAAATACCATTCAATTCTAGCATTAAAATGTTATTCCCTACTTCTGGAAATATGTCAAAACAACTTATGGTAGTTGTTTGCTTAATGATCATTCTAACAGTACTCTGAATAGCATATAACCTTTTAAAGAATTAAGAACTTTAGAATTAGAAAACTGAGAATAAGTGTGAGACCAATATTTATATTAGATTTTTACACACTTGTCAGCAAAGATATACTATAACTTTTTTATTATTTTATTTATTTATTAACTGGAGCAATACAGTATCATACTACTAGCACTTCCATTATTTTTATAAGGTGTGCCACAGTATATTTATTGTACCTAGTGCATAAGAAATATTTCAGTATTACATTCCATTTAAAAATTCTCAATACACATTGCTAAGGCTGGCATGTGGGGACAAGTTCTTGCCTGGGCTCAGCTGGGAGATGATACACAACAGAAAAGAATTTAACAACAGGTATTTGGCATATTTTAAGAGCACACCAACTCACAATATTTGTCATGCAATCAAATACCATCTCTCAGTGAAATTCTTTTGAATTCCTCTAACATATCTGAAAGGGAGATCTTTTGGATTAGACAATTTTGGGACTAAGGAAACCTGGATTGAGTTCCCAGTTTTACTACAATCTCCAGGAGTGGCCATGAGTAAACCACTTCATATATTCTATACTAGGGTCCTCTGACCTAACCCGAGCCTGACAAACCCCAACTGATCCAGTCTCTCTCTCTCTGCCCAGGTCACTCAGGTTGGACTCTGTAGCGGTGAGAGGCTCTGCCTCCTACAAAGTGCCATTGTCATGTACTGGGATGCATTTTTGATATATTATTCAATAATCTGATCTTGGCAAATCTATTGTACCAAATATCTGTCTTAGAACATGATATGTGACTTGAGAATATTGTCAAGAGTTAATTTGTTAGCTCACGTAGGCACAGAATTAATAGCTAAGCCTGTGTAGTTCAGAAGACACACAAAGAGATAAATTCTCTGTAGACAGCCTTTGTTGACTAAACTGATATTGGTCAGCAGAAGTTGGTCGATAAACCAGCCATTCTATTGTCTTAGCCTAAAAC
The DNA here is from genome assembly GCA_003113815.1 of Sphenodon punctatus. NCBI lineage: Eukaryota > Metazoa > Chordata > Lepidosauria > Sphenodontia > Sphenodontidae > Sphenodon > Sphenodon punctatus. The sequence goes on along the minus strand of QEPC01012655.1, from coordinate 2,015,216 downwards.
AAAAAAAAACCTGGAGCTTTCCTCTTCAAGCTCTGGCTTAAAATACCCATTAACTTAGCCAGCATGTGAAATGTGCTCGGTCCCCAAGAAGCTTGTGCTTAAAACAAGGCTCTCTAGCAAGAGAAATTCAATATGAAACACTGAGCCAGAAACAAAAGCATATCTTTTTCTTTAAAGGTTTTCACTAAGGCCGCTTTTTAGACGTGCACGTGGATCAGACGCGGGAGCGGCGAAACAGCCGCGGCGCTGTTTTAGACGAACCGAAAGCGGAAGTTGTGCGCGTGATCCGGCGCCGCGCATTCTTTGCCGGCCGCGTATGTCACCCCAGAGGAATCAGCCCGGTTCGCTCGCGGTTGGCAAAGAATGGCGGCGCCGGATAATGCGCACAACTTCCACTTCCGGTTCGTCTAAAACAGCGCTGCGGCTGTTTCGCCGCTCCCGCGCCTGATCCCAGCTGCATGTCTAAAAGCGGCCTTAGACTAATAAAATCAGAAGCTATGAATGTTGTTTAATGAATGCCTTTTTTATCATACTGTTCAATTTGTAACTGAACTTGTTCTTCTTTTTGAACCATTTGATGCTTCTTTTTAAATTCAAGTAAACTTATATGCTATTTATATATTATTTTGTCTCATGTTCCTTCTTATAAATACAAAACCAGCTAAGGGTAAGCCTAAGGGTACTTCTGCCAGCTGATGGCTCCTTGACAGCCAGTAGGTCAGCCACTCTCCACCTCATTCTTCTCTGTCTCTTCTCTATTACCTATCCTCCCCACCATCATGCCTGCCCTAATCTCTCGCCTTCCCTCTCCCTCTTTCTCCCCTTTTCCCATTCCCCCCACCTCTTCCTTCCGCTACTTCTTTCCCCCCTGCTCCTTCCTTCCCCCCCATAACTTCTCTCCAACCTCCTCCCACTTCCTCCTCCCCCTTGGTTACTTCCCCCCTGCTCCTCCCCCACCCTCCCTATCTCTTGCCTGCCCCACCGCCCCCCTTCTCCCAATCTTATCCCCATTCCCTGCCTTGCCTCTGATCAGCTCCCATTCTCCTCCTCCCTTTGGAACTGTCGCTCATCTGCCAATAAAGCCCCCTACATCCATGATCTCTTCCTCTCTCACTCGCTCCAGCTCCTTGC
>QEPC01012655.1:1992824-2011580 GCA_003113815.1 Sphenodon punctatus | reverse complement strand
GTTTGACCACGGCCCGGAATCCCGCCGGGGATTCCGGGCCGTGATCGCCGGCCAGACGTTACTTTTTTGGGGTTCTGGCCGGGAATCACTTTCACCACGCTTCTGGGGATTTTCGCGCTGGGAGCCCCGGAAGCGTGGTTGAAATTGACCCCATGTGGGCATTCAGCGTGGTGAACATCTGGTGGCCGCCGAACAGACGTGCAGGGCACAGTGACCACATGTAGATATTCAGCGTAGTTCACTGTGATCTCGTCACGTCTGAAAACACCCACTGTGGACTGACAATGGAGGTGAGTTCACAGGAAAGGAAATAGAGAACTTCCTGAGACTCCATGGAACTGAGAACCAAAAGAGAGTGCCATATACACCCAAGCAGAATGGAACAGCTGAAAGGAAAAACAGAACGCTAACTGAAATGGTTAGATGCATGTTAACAGACTCTGGACTAACAGAAAGATATTGCTGCTACCTACCTACAAAATCGACTGTATTCTAGAATAGTGAGGAAAACTCCATATGAACTATGGCATGGTCAAAAACCTAGCGTGGGCCACATCAGAGTATTTGGAAGTAAGACTTATGTATATATCCCAGAGGAGAAACGTACCAAGCTGCAAAACAGAGCAGTGGAAGGCATCCTCATAGAATACAGTGAGCATTCCAAAGGCTACAGGATCCTGGATCCACACACAAACAGAATAACCATTAGTAAAAGTGTGACCTTTGTGGAAAACTCAAGCGACAGTGTGAGGACTCTCCAAGGTCCAGGCGAAGGAGAACAACCAACCACAGATGAAACCACTGAAAGGGAGCAATCCTCTGAACAAATAGTCAAAATCGGCACAAAGGTAACAGAAGTACAGGAACAGACACAGACGGTTGCTGATGCTGAGCCAAGGCAGTCGACGAGGTCTAACAAAGGCATTCCCCCCCACTCGTCTGTCCTACAAAGTCAGCACAAGTAAATTGTCAGAGCCAGCATCCTGGGAGGACAGCTCGCAGATGTCAGAAGAGGACGCAGTAAAATTGGTAAGAGCGGCTGAAGAAGTAAAGTCCATGCAGGATAAAGCGACATGGACACTTACTCCACTGCCCACAGGGAGAAAGACTATAGGTTGTAAACGGACATTTAAAATAAAGTATAATGCACAGGGAAATATTGAACGATACAAGGCCCGATTTGTTGCAAAAGGATACTCCCAGAAGTATGGAAAAGACTACGATGAAACATTTGCACCTGTAGTTAAGCACAACGATCAGAACATTGTTAAGTATAGCTGCCGGAAGAGGAATGCAAGTCAAGCATATGCACGTGAAAACAGCATTCTTAAATGGTGAGCTAAAGGAAGATATTTACATGGACCAACCACCGGGGTTTGCAGATGTAGAAAGGCTGGATCTTGTGTGCAAACTGCACAAAAACATATATGGGCTTAAGCAGGCCGCCAGAGCATGGAACACTAAAATAAACAAGATGCTCATGAGGGAAAATTTTACCAGGAACAAAACAGATCCCTGCTTATACACAAAGAGACTAAGGGGCAGGTGGATCTTTGTATTCATTTATGTCGATGACCTTATTGTATGCTTTGAGCAAGAAGGGGATGAGTACGAAACTATGAGAGCTCTAAATCAGGACTTTGAAACTAAGGACCTGGGTAACATAACGCACTACCTGGGAATACAAATTGAAAGAGAAGATGACGGAAGCTATCTTCTCAACCAAAGACAGGCAATAGAAGAGATGACAGAAAGTTTCGGCATGGGGGGTGCGAAGGCAGCAAATACCCCTATGCAAACCAGCTACCCAAAGGAGATCAAAGAACCGAGCTTATTGCTGCCAGACAATAAGCAATACAGAAAGGCGATAGGAAAGCTCTTGTACATTGCCAAAATCACAAGGCCTGACACTGTGGTGGCAATAGGTATACTGTGTAGACAAGTCTCAGCCCCAACCCAAAGGGATTGGAACACAGTGAAGAGGGTCTTACGGTACCTGAAAGGGACTATGCACCTCAAGCTACGGCTCCCAGCAACTTCCGTGTCAGACCTGATAGGGTACGTGGACGTAGATTGGGCTGGAGACCATTCAGACCGATAATCTACCAGTGGGTACCTATTTTTGCTTGGTGGAGGACCCATCAGCTGGTGCAGTAGGAAACAAGCCTCTGTGACATTTTTCTCTACAGAAGCAGAATACGTGGCAGCGGCACACGCCAGCGAAGAAGTTATCTGGTTGCAACAGCTTTTGAATGATCTGGGGCAAAAACTGGACAGACCCACGCCGATCCTGGAAGACAACCAAAGACGTATATGGCTGGCACAAACAGAAAGAATCAACCCCAGAACCAAGCACATTGATGTAAAATACCATTTCCTGAAAGACTCACAGGAACAAGGACTCATAGAGCTGCAATATTGTCCTACAGAGGATATGACGACGGATGTGTTCAAAAAGCCATTAGCAGGGAAACGCCATCGCAAGCTATTAAGAAGAATGAACCTAGTGGTTTTGACTAGTGACTGTTGAGAAGGGGTGTTGGAATGTTCAACAGTCACAAGTAAAAGCCGATTGCAAGCCCGCAAGCTCAATATGGGGCTTGTCCAGTAGGGGGAGGGTCAGGGGATGAAACAGTTTTTTTCCCCTTCTTGTCTCCTCTCTTCTTCTCTCTCTGTCCTCCATCTTGTCCCATGCAGTCTGTACAGTATGGAAGCATGTCTTCTGAGCTCTTAGTAAAGTTCTGTTTTGAAGAAACTTCTGCTGTGTGTTAATCAACAGAAAGCTAACTCTACAATACCTTTGAGGATCACTCTGTGCGCCTCTACTCCCCCCTCCATCTCCACGTGGCTGTCTTCTACCGTCCCCCTGGGTTTCTCTCTTCCTTTCTCTCTGAATTTGAGTCTTGGCTCATTTTCTTCCTCTCTGATGATACCCCCACTCTCATCCTCAGTGACTTCAACATTCATGTTGATGTCCCTTCCCAGTCTTCCATCTCTCGCTTCCTCTCACTAGCCTCCTCCTTCAACCTCCACCTTTGGACCAACTCCCTCACCCATGCTAACAGCCATTCTCTTGACCTCGTCTTCTCTAGGAACTGCTCTATCTCTGATCCCTCCTTTGATCCTCATTCCATCTCTGACCACTTCCTTGCCTCTTTCAATGTCTCCCACTGTCCCCCCTCTTCTTCCCCGTCTCCACGCCCCTTCCGTGACCTGCAGGCCATTAACCCCCTGGACTTTGCCTCCTTTCTCTACCCCCTTCTCCCCTCAGTCTTCTCCTTCTCCTCCCCTGACTCTGCCATTTCTGCTTTCAATGCCTCTCTCCTCTCCACCCTTGACTCCCTTGCCCCCCTCTTCTCCCACCCTGCCCGCTCCCACAACCCCTGTCCTTGGCTCACCCCCAGTATCCACCAGCTCCGCTCCTGCACCCATGCTGCTGAATGCCTCTGGCACAAATCCTACTCTCATGCTGGTGGAGTGGGTGTTGGGATGGGTTAGTAAGGCATATTGTTAGATATTATTATTGAAATGATAAATGGAGGGTAGGGTTTTCTTGTGTATTGTGATGTATTTGGTGTTGGGTTTCCCCTGCGTGGGATAAAAACCCTAATATTGTATTTGTTATTGATGTGAGCCGCCTCGAGCCGACTTTGGTTGGGAGAGTGCGGGGTATAAATTAAAAAGATGATGATGATGATGATGATGATGATGCTGACTTCCTGCATTTCAAATTCTGTCTCTCCTCCCTTACTTCTGCTATCTCCCTCGCTAGACAGCATTACTACGCTTTTAATTTGTATTTTTCTGATCTGGCTGGCTACCTGGCTTCAGACAAACTCCACCCTCCAAAGGTGGGGTCATGGTCTTTGTCTTTCTTGCAGTTTGCAGACGACTTGGTACTTTGCTCCCAAACAGAAATAGGTCTTAGTAGAGCAACTGACCAATTCTACTCTTACTGCGGCAGAAATGGCCTTGAAATTAATGCTGCCAAGTCTAAGATCATGGTCTTGGGGAAGAAACCCAAGAAATCCAGTTGGACAACCAGTGCCGGCCTGGTTGAGGTAGTCAAATCATTCTCATATTTGGGTGTTACCTTCACAAAATTGGGCACCTGGAATGCGCACTTGCAGTCTAGAGCTGCTAAAGCCCTGACTGCAGTACGTGCCCTGACCAGGGCAGCATTTTTATCTAGGGGAGTTCAGTTGTCTACCTTTTTAAAGGTTTATCGAGCAAAGGTACCAGCGTTGGCGGCTTTTGGGTTGGAAATAGTTCCATACCCTAATGTTGATATCCTAGAGAGGGCTCAAAATCTTTTTCTACGACGTGTATTGCAAGTGGGGAAATGAGTGCTGGGAGCCGTCTTAAGGGCTGAAACAGGCATTGAGTCAGTGTCTGCTTATGCCCAGAAGAAATATATAAGATACTGGCTCAGACTCTTAACCAGGTGCGAATCGGAACTTTCGTTTCAATGTCTTAGGGAGGAACTTCTCTATCTGGGTCCACGAATGTATCCCTGGTTAGTATATTTGGACCTGTTACTTAAAAGAATGGGCTTTTCATTTAATTATTTCTTGGGGAAAAGCTTTTGACCAGGATTAGAGACATTTCCCTTCAAAGCGATTTAAATATTTTGCAGCACTGGAGGGTAGCCCCATGGTTGAGGCAAGTTAAGTTAAGCTGTGATTTTGAGCCTTATCTGGATGCAATAATGGATAGAAAACTTCGACGCTGTTATTCGCTCTTACGTTTTCAGCAAATTCAGACTGCTGTCCTTGAGGGCAGGTATAAGAAGACGATGTAAAAAATGAGACTTTGATCCTGTAGTTAAGGGGAAATTGAAACTACGGAACATTTTGTCTTACGATGCCCTCATTATGATATTTTACGTGCAAACTGGCTTACCCCCTTGTTAGAGCCTTATTATCAATTGGATGCCTCTCAGAGTTTCAGATATCTCCTTACTTTAACAGACAGGACCAATCTGATTGCATTGGCAACTTTTATCCTGTTGGCATCCAAACGAAGGGCTGAACTAATTTGAACTCGGAGCCTGTATTAGGATGGCTCAAGCAAATTTAGTATAAGATGTGGGGCGTTTCCCTAATAAATGGTTAGTGGGGTCTTTTAAAGTATACCCCCTTCCCCCCACGTTAGGATAGTTGGAGTGTTTGGATAAAGGGTGTTTTATGACATCTTCCCTGAATTTAATCTATGGCTAGGTTGATGCAGTGAATTGGTGAAACTTGGTTTTGTTTTTGGGATTTGCTGTAATTGTAATTTTAATTGTATTATTTATATTCTTATGTTTATGTTATGTTATGTATGTTATGTTGCCTGGGCTAAGGCGAAAGCCAAGGCAAATAAATTTACTTACTTACTTGCAGTACTATGCCTCCCGTATTGAGTCCTGTTCTCGGGACCCTCGCCACCTGTTCTCCACCTTTGACTCCCTCCTCAAGCCCCCCTGTCCTCCTCCTCCCTCTTCCCTTTCTGCTCAGAATCTTGCTTCCTTCCTTCACCTCCAAGCTAGACAAGATCTGCCTCGACATCGCTTCCCACTCCTCTCTTCTTCCTACTCCCTCCCCTCTCCCTCTCTCCTGTCCTCCTTCCCTGCCGCCTCCCTTGAGGAAATCTCCTCCCTGCTCTCCTCCTCCAACCCTTCTACTTGCCCCCTTGACCCCATCCCCTCCCGCCTCCTGACCTCCATCGTTTCCACTGTCCCCCCTTCCCTCCTGCACATCATCAACCTCTCCCTCTCTACTGGCTCCTTCCCCTCCGCCTTCAAGCACGCCACTGTCTCTCCTATCCTCAAAAAGTCCAGTCTTGACCTCTCTGACCCTTCTAGCTGCCATCCTGTCTCACTCCTTCCTTTTGCTTCCAAGCTTCTTGAACGTGTTCTCTATTCCCGCTGCCTCACCTTCCTCTCTGCCAACTCTTCCTTTGACCCCCTCCAATCTAGCTTTCGCCCCCTTCACTCTACTGAAACTGCTCTCGCTAAGATCACCAACGATCTTCTTGTGGCTATATCTAATCGCCTCTACTCCATTCTTGTCCTCCTTGACCGCTCTGCTGCCTTCAATACTGTTGATCACTCACTCTTGCTGGATTCACTTCACTCCCTTGGCTTCTGTGGATCCATCTTCAACTGGTTCTCCTACCTCTCTGACTGGTCCTTCAATGTGTCTCTTGCCAACTCCACCTCCTCCTCCCTTCCCCTCTCAGTTGGTGTTCCCCAAGACTCTGTCCTTGGCCCTCTCCTCTTCTCTATCTATACCCTGTACCTAGGCAAACTCATTGCCTCCCACGGATTCCAATATCATCTCTACGCTGATGACACTCAACTCTACCTCTCTACTCCCTCTCTCTCTTCATCTATTCAAGCTCGCCTCACCAGCTGTCTTTCTGACATCTCTACCTAGATGTCTCAACATCAACTCAAACTCAACATAGTAAAAAATGAACTCCTTATCTTCCCCCCTCATCCTCCTCTCCCTCTTCCGTGTTGATCCTCATCAATGGGATCACCATCCTTCCCATCCCCCAAGCCCGGGGCTTAGGCTTCATCTTTGACTCACCCCTTTCTTTTAAAACCTACGTTGACTCTGTTGCGAAATCCTGTCGCTTCTCCCTGCATAACATTGCTAAGATTTGCCCTTTTCTCTCTGTCTCCTCTGCCAAAACCCTTGTTCATGCCCTGGTCATCTCTTGCCTCGATTAATATAACCCCCTTCTCACTGGCCTTCCCGCTCTCACCTTTCTCCCCTTATCTCTGTCTAAAACTCTGCTGCCAGGGTCATCCACCTCGCCCATTGCTTCGACCACGTGCAGCCCCTCCTCTCCTCTCTTCACTGGCTCCACCTTCCTGAATGAATCCTGCACAAGCTCCTAGTCTTCACCTATAAAGCTCTTCACAACCTTGCTCCCCCCTACCNTTCATACCTTCAAATCCCTCCTCAAAATCCACCTCTTCCGCTCTGGCCTTCCCAACTACTCGCTCCCCTGACCTAACTCCTGCTGATACCCTCAATCCTGTACAATCTGTTACCTGAGGTCTGTGTGCTCATATCCTCACCACATGGACCAACCGGCCATCATTCTTGATGTAACCAAGCCAAGCGCGTGCATCTGGAACCTCGCATCTTTGTCCTCTAGGACCTCGCATCCTGGACTCCTTGTCTCACCCTCTGTTCCCCTTCCTTCATCTTCCCCCGCCTCTCAGATTGTAAGTCCTAGGGCAGGGATCCTATCTATTTAATTAATTGATAAAGCGCCAGGTACATTGCTGGCACTATATAAATGCTTGCTAATAATAATAATTAATAATAATAATATTGTCATTACTTTATTTACTATGAAGGTCTTACACTGCGAAGATAGGAAAGGAATTTTGTCGAATGGAATCAAGAGTGTTAACAAAAATACCTATGAATGTGTTTAATGATTTCTGCATCAGTAGAATAATGTGCTTGATCTTAAACTCATGCACACAAGTTCTGTGTAGTTTGTGCACACGCCACATTCCCTATACAGGAGATGAGATGTGTGAGAATTGTGCATGCATCGCACACGTACTTTTCTACACACTGAACAGGGTTTTAGGACTGGGCCCAAAGAAGCCATCTAAAGAGGTTCTGAATAAACAATGGGGTGAGGAAAACAGTTTTTCTGGACCATCCATACAAAATTCCCTCGTAGTGAGGAAATGAACATGACAGACATATTGTTGTTTGGTTTTCAAAAGTATTAACCATATTGAAATTTCACAAAGGAAACCAGACTCCAATGTTAGTAATTTTGGGGTTAATCCTAAAGCCTCTGCACAGTGCATGTGAAATCTGCACACAACGTGCGCACATACATGGGTTTAGGATTGTCCCCTCTGCCGCTTGACAGTTAATTGATTCTGTACCTGTGGCAGAGTGAAGGCATAGCAAGCTGAGGGAAGTCAAAATGGTCGGTGAGCGCACCCAAGATGGCTGCTGATAGGAAGCTAGTGGACTTGGGGTGTGGCCTGGTGTATAAAAGGAAGTGGATGGGAGAGATGAGAAGAGAAGGAAGGGCCCAGGTCTGAGAGGGTGGAGCTGCTGGAGAGAGGCAGACAGAGACTAGGGCACAGAGCCTAGAGGGCTATGAGAAGCAGGGGCTTTATGTATGCCGAGAAACCAACATGTAAGGATTGTATATATGCCTGGTGAATGGTGTTGTGTGGACTCTGTAAATAAACAAGCACTTGAGCAGTAAATGCTCAACATGTGGACTGTGGATTGATACAGGAAGCGGAATCAACCCCAAAAGTGTGTTCCTGGGGCAGCATGGTGGCAGCAGCTCGAGCTAATTCCCTACAGAGGGCACTAGAGACTAGAGGTGCCAGGGTGGCTGCTACAGTAACATTGTAAGAATGTTTAAAATTTAATCATATTATATTACCGGTAATAACTGCCAGAAAGTTAGTTACCTAAACAATAATAAAATAAAAATTGTGGGGCAGGAAAAGCGTGGGGGAAGAGTGGTTGCCGTATTTCTTAACCAAGCAAAAGATCATTGAGTTCATCCTTGAGTGCGCAAAGTAATGCAGATTCGAAGATTTTCTTCACTTAATCATCACTTTGCAGGAAACATCAAAGATTTTAAAATTATTTTTACTTCTCCTATGTTATGAGAGAATCAAAAATTGTATAGATTATTAGGAAACTGATTCAAGCAAAGTTCAGAAACATGTACCTAAATTAATTATGCTACCATGTATTGAACAGCCTTACCCCTCCCTGGGCAGCCAGGCCACATGATCCAGTGGAGTGTATGGCTGGCAGCAGTCAGATGTTCCACCCACCACTCCGGGGCAAGACGAACAGTTGCCTGTAAGTGACATGCTCTCGGAAAAATTCCAAGGACTCATTGCACAGCAGCCTTTCCCCATATTTATTTATTTATTTATTTCTAAAATTTGTACCTCGCCCCTCCTGCGAACAGCTCGGGGCGGCTTCCAACATAGTAAAAACATAAACAAGTATAAAAACAATTTAAAATAATCAACAATTTGAATGTTTTTAAAACAGGGCCCCGGGAATTTAAAGCAATGAACAGGGTAGGGGAGAAAAACAAACCCTAACCCACCCCGTAGGCCTGGGCGAACAGCCAGGTTTTACAACACCGCCTAAATGACAACAGGCTTGGGGCCAGGCGAGCTTCCTCCAGAAGGGAGTTCCAAAGGCGCGGCCCAGTCACCGAGAATGCCCTCTCCATTGTGGCCCCCCGCTTTACGCGGGGAACCTCCAGGAAGGCACCCCCGGCCGACCGCAGAAGCCACTCTGGGGCGCAGAGGGCGAGGCGGTCCCTGAGGTACGAGGGGCCCAGACCGTGAAGGGCCTATAGATCAACACCAAAACCTTGAACCTGGCTTGGCACACTATTGGCAACCAGTGCAGAGTCCGGAGCACAGGTGTAATGTGCTCCCGATGACCCATCCCCGTAAGGAGATGGGCCGCCGCATTCTGCACCAGCTGCAGCCTCCAAACCAGGAACAACGGAAGCCCCACGTAGAGCGCATTGCAGTAGTCCAGCCTCGAGGTGACGAAGGCATGGATGAGGGAGGCCAGGTCCGGGCTGGAGACGAACGGACGCAGCCTCCGCACCAGATACAACTGGCAGAAGGCAGCCTTAGCGACTGCCTCCACCAGCCACTCCAGGCGTAGGTCCGCGTCCAATATCACCCCCAGACTCCGGACCTGCTGAGCTATAGGAGGGAAAACTCCACCAATCAGGGGGGCCACTACCTCCCTCGCTCTCCCCACCAACATCACCTCCGTCTTATCGGGGTTGAGCCTCAGTCTGCTCTGCTGCATCCATTCTGCCATGGCCTCCAAACACTGGGACAACAACGAGACAGCAGGGTCTGGGTCAGTTGAAAAAGAGAGGTACAGCTGAGTATCATCAGCATATTGGTGACACCGCACCCGAACCCTCTCACGACCTCCCCCAAGGGCTGCATGTATACATTAAATAATAATGGAGACAGAATAGAACAGCGTGGAACGCCGCATGATAAAGCGCAGGGGCATGATGTCTCATCCCCCAACACCACCCGCTGGCTTCTCCCCGAGAGGAATGAACGGAACCATTCAAGAACAGTCCCATTCAGACCCCCAGGTCACGCAGCCACCTCAACAGCAGCCCATGGTCCACGGTATCAAAAGCAGCCGAGAGATCTAGCAGGATGAGAAATGCTGAACATCCTGCATCCATCTCCTGGTAGAAGTCATCTACCAAGGCCACCAACGCCGTCTCAGTGCCATAGCCGGGGCAGAACCCAGATTGAAAAGGGTCTAGGAAACCGATGCCGTCCAGATGCACCTGGAGCTGGAGTGCCACCGCCTGCTCAATAACCTTCTCTAAAAAGGGAAGGTTAGAGACAGGTTGGTAGCTGGCGAGCGCATCCACATCCAAGGATGGTTTCTTCAGCAGGGGGTGCACCACAGCCTCCTTGAGGCAAGGCGACAACCTCCTCTGCTGCAAGGACGCATTCACTACCCTTGCCAGCACCGTCCCCAATGTCTCCCTGGAGGCTTTCACCAGCCAGGACGGGCATGGGTCAAGTTCACAACAAGTGGCCCTCACAGACCCCAAGACATCCGCCGCATTGGCCAGCATCACTTCCTGAAACTCCCCCCACAAAGCTGGACCAGACGGGACCTCCGTCACCTTGCGCTCTTCCCTTACTGCCCCTAATCTGACATCAAAGTTGGTCTGAATCCGAGCAATTTTGTCTGCGAAGTAGTTGTTTCGTTGTAACAAAGAGCTCCATAAAGCAGCTGAGCCCTAACCTTTGCGTTAAAAACTCTAATAGCAGCACAAAAGACCCCTATTGCAGTCTGTTTGAAAAAATCAGCGAATAGCTAGTGATGAGCCCTTGGTCCTTACAAGAGCTGAATGAAAATGAAAGTTCCACGTCCCCTTAGCATGAAAATTAATGCCAATGTCTGAACTTGCATTAAATTATGTTCCTTTATTGTCCATCTGTATTTTTTATGTTCTTAGGAAAAAACAACCACTTTTGTTTTTGCATAATTGATTTGTAAGTGATTTAATTTACAATATTCAAATAATGCATTTAATTGTCGTCTCAAGCCTATACTAGTTTGTGACATGAGCACGGCATCATCCGCATATAACAGACACCCTACATGATGGGAAGCCAATTTAGGGAGGGAAAGTTTTAATTCAGCCGTCCTAGGAATAAGATCATTCAGGAACAGATTAAACAATGCAGGGGCTAATACACAGCCTTGCCTAACTCCTGATGTTATACGAATTTCATGTCAGGTCACCTTCATTGTTAACCCTAACAACCAGGAACGACTTAGCATATAACTTCTTAATTAAAAAAAGTAGCCGGGGGTCCATGGAGGTGTTTCTCAGTTTTTCCCATAGCAAAGTTCTATCCACCAAATCAAAAGCTGATTTTAAATCGGCAAATGCCATAAACAGTCTCTGATTGGATAGCCTATATTTCTGTGTTAAGTGTGCAAGAATCAAGGCATGCTCCACTGTCGACTGCCCCGCTTGAAACCCAGCCTATTCAGGATGAATTATTTGCTGGTCCATAATCCATTTAAGTAGCCGCTGAAAAAGAAATTTAGCATAAATGTTTCTTATTACACTTAATAGGCTAATAGGTCTATAATTACTAGGATCCAAAAAATCACCCTTCTTATATACAGGAACAACGATGGCCTGTCCCCACTTTACTAGCATCAACCCTGTTCTATTAATATACGAAAACAATGCTGTTAAAACCAGAATCCACCAGTCTCCATACCTTTTAATAAAGTCAATTTGGATATAATCAGGCCCTGGTGCCTTGTTGTTTTTAAAAGAGTCTATTAACGAAGCTGTTTCATTGTTTGAAAGATCCGGCCAATCCACCAACCCTGGAGGTAGAGAGTCCACTACAAATTCTGGTTTGAAGGGAAATAATTTAGAAAAATACCCTTCCCAAGTCTCGTTGCTATCCCAAGTGTTTGGAGGCCGTGGCGGAGTGGATGTGGCAGAGCAGACTGAAGCTCAACCCCGATAAGACGGAGGTGATGGTGGTGGTGAGAGCGAGGGAGGTGTCAGCCCCCCCTGGTTGGGGGGGTTTGCCCTCCTTTAGCTTGGCAGGTTCGGAGTCTGGGGACGTTGATAGACAATCCCTCTTACAAGCGGGATCGTTAAATGCAGCATTCCCCCCCCCCCGCCTTCCTCTGTATGCCGTGTCTGATGTTCAGATACGGCACAGAGTCTTTGTGCGCATGCGCACCCTTCTACGCATGCGCACTTGCCCAGGGAACCTGGAAGCGCGGCGTGAAGCCGGCACTTTGGGAATCCGCATCTGAGGGGGCAGGATCGCCTGCCCGGTCAGACGTGGGGTAAGATCCTGCCTCAATGTTTAGATGAGCGCAAAGAAAGGCGACTGATCAAAGGATCAGCCTCCTTTCTTGTCTCGTCTATAAATGCCCTGGGGGTGATTCTGGACGCAGACCTCCGCCTGGAGCAGCAGGTGGAGGTAGTGGCGAAGGCTGCCTTCCGCCAGTTGTATCTGGTGCAGAGGCTGTGTCCGTTTGTCTCTGGCCCGGACCTGGCCTCCCTCATCCATGCCTTCGTCACCTCGAGGCTGGACTACTGCAATGCGCTCTACGTGGGGCTGCCCTTGTTCCTGGTTTGGAGGCTGCAGCTAGTGTAGAATGCGGCGGCCCATCTCCTATCGGGGACAGGCCGTCGGGAGCATATAACACCTGTTCTCCGGACTCTGCACTAGCTGCCGATAGCGTGCCGAGTCAGGTTCAAGGTATTGGTGCTAATATACAAGGCCCTTCACAATCTGGGTCCCTTATACCTCTCTCAAAGAGCCATTTATTATCCTCCAGAAGGACTTAGAGTCATTGGATGTTGACGCTGCAATCAGCAACTGCCATTTCCTATCAATATATGACCTTTTTTTCAAGCAAATAAGAGACTTATATTGTTTCTTTAAATTGAAAAAATCAGGGGACAGATGACTATCTTTCCCATTTCTAAATAGGGTAAATAAATTATGTATTTTATTCTTCAACCTCCTACAGTCCTTATCAAACTACGGACATCCTTTTAACCTAGTCTCCTGTGCTTGATTGGCAGTTTGTTTTTTAATTAAATAGGAGGATAGATATATACATAATTGATCAAAAGCTTCAGTTGCAGGTTCAGGGCCAATTAATTCTAAAACTTGATGTTTTAATTGCATACACTTTGGGGATTTTAAAACTAAGCCCAGGGTCGAAGGTAATGATCCGTCCATGACAACGGCACAGCTGATATTTCCCCTATTAACGGAGTACCCACCTCAAGGCCAGTGCAAAACATGAGGTCCAAGGCATGTCCTCCAAGATGTGTTGGGCCGTTGACCCTCTGGAACAGGACCATGGTTGCCATGGCGGTCATGAACTCATGCTCGGCTCCCCCGAGAACAGCGTCAGCATGAATGTTGAGGTCCCCCAAGACTATCATCTTTGGGGACCGCAACACCACCTCCGACACTGCCTCCGCCAGAGCATGCAGGGAGGCCGCCATACTGGTAGGTGCATGGTATACCAGCAGCACTCCCAAACTGTCCCCTGCCAAATCAAACACATGGTGGAGACCTTCAATGCCTACCATGGATCGCACTGGATACCTCCTCACACCGCCCCCCCAACCCCCATCCTGCTGAGTGCGACTGGTGCTGCACAGAATACCCGGCTGGAACAAAATAGGTTTCAGTGATATATGCGAGATTCGTGGCATAGTCCAGGACTACCTCCTGGATCGTTGTTGCCTTATTCGCTACCGATCTCATATTTAACAGCATCAAAACCAGGATGGGGACCCCCTGACCAAGTTCCACCTGCTCTCCTGCTGGGGGAGGGATAAGCAGGACATGCAATAAGCATCTGTCCTGCCTCACCACTCCCACTCCCCTCCTCCTGAGACCATATCTCCCCTGGCCTGTCACGACCTAATAGCTGCACTCACCTCCCCGACTGTCCCACCCAGACTGCGAGGGAGATCCTCCACCCCCCATACCCTATCTCCTCTCCCAAAACATCCCTCCCCACCTCGAGTCTCCCTCTCTCACTGGGAGTCCTCCCTCCCCCATATCCAAAATATCCCCCCCCTCACAGGGAGGCCTCACCCACCCTTCCCAAGAGCTGCACCCCTTCTCACCAAGGGGGTTGGCCCTTTTCTCCCTAACCCAATCCCCTTTCCTCCCTCCCTCATAAAAAACACACCCCATCCCCCCCAAACATGAGCCCTCCTCTACCCGCCAACAGTGAAGGAGGCAGTGGCCTTGATCCTGCACGATGTGGCCGGCTCGCCACACTTGCCTGAAGTGTGGTGGCAGAGATTGCTGGCCATGGGGTCATGTAGGGTTCAGGTCCTCAGCACTCATGCAGGCTCACCGTAAGGCTGTGTTTCTCAGAGTCCTTACTCTCATTGACTACTCTGAAGTAAACGGTTTGAGAACTGTAGCCTAAACTGCAGATTTTGGGGTTTTGCAACCTGAGTCTTGTCCTGCTTGTTTGAATCAGTTTCAATTGGTATTGCCCACTGATGCAAGGGAGGTGCTTGGGGAGATGAGGGCAACCAGTTGTGAATTTGACCCTTGTCCATCCTGGCTAACTGGGAGACATTGGGGCTGTTTTTGGCGGTGCTCCAGTCCCTGCTTAAGAAACCATCTTTGGACGCTGGGTTCCCAGCCAGTTACTGGCCTGTCTCTAGTCTTCCTTTTTAGGAAGATCTAACAAGATCAACAAGGTTTCCTGATGATTCTTAAACCCGTTCAGTCAGGTTCTTGTCCTGGGTATGGCACGGAGACTGTGCTTGTGACTTTGGTCATTGATCTGCACCTTGAAATGGACAAGGGGAATTCTACCTTGTTGATCTTGTTAGATCTTTCGGTGGCCTTTGTTACAGATAATCATGGGGTGTTGCTGACATGACTGCAGGAATTGGCGGGGGTGTGTGGGAACACTCGAGTGGTTCCGCTTCTTCCTGTCAGGGAGATCCCAGAGAATGGTGATGGGTGATTGCTAGTTGTCCCTTTGGGACCTCCCCTGTGGTGTCCTGCAGGGTTCTATTTTGTTTCCCCTCTTGTTCAATGTGTAGCTGAGGCTGCTGGGCGAGATCATTTGGAGGTTTGGGTTGAGGTGTCATCAATATATTGATGATACTCAGCTCTACCTTTCTTTTTCATCCAATCCAGGTCCCATAGTCTTGGTGCTTACTCGATATCTGGCTACTGTCAGGGACTGGATGAGGGTGAGCTGACTGAAGTTGAATCTGATAAGACAGAGTGAAAACAGACATGACGCTAACCACCCTTTAACCACCCTTGCTGGTTATTTATGCAAGTTGGAGGGCTTCATAGGGCACCAATACAGCCATGCAACATGGATAAATAACTACCGTAGTTAAAGGGTGGTTAGTGTCATGTCTGTTTTCACCCTGAAGTGATGATGGTTGGCCAGTCTTGTGACTTGAAGGGGATTGGGACACCTGTTATTGATACAGTGTGGCACCCTCCGGTCTATGGGGTTCACAGCCTTGAAATGCCTTTGGATCCTTCGCTGCGTCTGTATTATCAGGTGGCAGTGGTGGCCAGGAGCACTTTTCACGATCTCCATCTGGTGAGGAGGCTGTGGTGTTTTCTTTCTGTCTCTGATCTGGCCACTGTCATCCATTCTTTCATCACTTCAAGGGTAGATTACTGCAATGGGATCCACGTGGGGCTGCTATTGATGACTTTTCGGAAGCAGCAGCTGGTGTAGAATCTGGTGGCTTGGCTCCCCTTGGGGATGGGTCACCGAGAGCACATTACACTAGTGGCTCCAAAGTCTGCACTGGCTATTTATAGCTTTTTGAGCGCAATTCAAGTGGTTTTGACCTTTAAAGCCCTAAACTACATTGGTCCCATACATCTACAAGACCGCATGTCCTACCATGTTCCATCGCGGCCCCTACTGTTGGCCGGGAGCGCTTTCTTGCAAGTTCCATTTGTTACCCTTGTCCGTGGGCATGCAGGAGGGTGCACTGATTGCTGCAATGGTTTTGGGGCACTCCCCTTCCTGGAGGTTCCTTTGAGCCCAAGTCTAAGCATCTTCTGAAGGTGGTGTAAAACATTTTTATTGTAAAACGCATTTGGCGGGTGGGGATAGGGGTGGGTTTGGGGGGGAATAGGGTTGTGGGGGAGAGTAGGAGCCTTTATTGTTTGAATTTTATTGTTATTGTTGGTATATGCAACATCCACAAGTTAATGTCTGCTGTATAAAGAACAGTAATTGACTATAGAGCCACCAGATGGCGCTGCTAAGTTTATGTGTACATGGAAGGGAGATGGGGTTTTGCAGTTGAATTCCTTTGTGTAACCACTCCTTCTTCCCTTCTCTCTCATTGTCTCAGTCTCCATTTTGTCTCACTACTAGCTAGATGTAACTAAGGATCTGTGCCTGAGAAAGCTTAAGTAAAGTTCTGTTTTTAAACCTTCAGCTGCATTTGTCCTTACTGATTGCGAATCAGTTATTACTCTGCAACAGGTTATGGGCCCAGACCTCTTCAGAACAGCCCAGAACAACTCTAAAGACTGGAAGTGAGCTGAAAGGAAAAGAGGCCCAAAGGAAACTCCCAGAGGAGGCCTACTAACTGTAAGTGAGCAGAAGAACCAGAATCCCAATCTGAGGGGAGGGAAGCAAGCATGGCCAGCAGCTCTGAATTAAAGCTTTCAGTCTGCAAGCTGAATAACACAAACTACCAGTTGTGGAAATTCAAAATAGAAATGCTCCTATCCAAAGATGACCAGTGGGAGGTGATCACCACAGACAGACCTGCAGCAAACCCTGAGGTGTGGGACAGAAAGAACAGACAGGCAAAGGCAACCATAAGCCTGCTAGTAGAAGATGACCAGTTAATCCACATAAGGGAGGAGGCCACAGCAAAGGGCATGTGGAATGCACTGCAGAAGCTGCATGAAAGGACCAGCTTGAACAGTAAGCTGTTTCTCCTAAGGAAACTGTACCAGATGAGACTTGGTAAAGGGAAGGAGATGCAGGATCACATAAATCCAGTGCTGGAAGTGGTAGCACAACTGTGAGGGATAGGTGAAGTGATAAAAGACAACCACGTGGCAGCCTTACTTCTCTGCAGCCTGCCTGAATCGTACAGCGCCCTCATAAACGCCCTAGAGACAAGGCCTGAAGCAGATCTAACACTGGAATTTGTAAAAGGGAGACTCATGGATGAATTCCAGCACAGGAAAGAAATCATGCAGGACAATCAGGAACAGGATAATGAAACTGCTCTGAGAATATCAGATAACAGATTGCACAAGAAGGAAATAAGGGCATGCTTTCGAAGGACACCTAAAGAAAGACTGCTCTATATGGAAGGCAGAACAACAAAAGCGATCTCCACAAATGCCTACGCAAAGGGCCAAGGCTACAACCACAGAACAGTGGAGTGGATGTTTTAGAGCAACACAGGCCAACTCATCACATGACTGGTGTGTTGACTCTGGAGTCACAAGTCACATGACCAGCGACAAGAGCTTTTTCACGGTACTGGACCCAAGCAACAAAGAAAGGATATACCTCGCTGATGGAAGCAGCATCACTGCAGACGGTACTGGTGAAGGAATTCTAAATTGCAACAAGTCACACGGAGGCACACTAGCAATACCAGTAAAGGATATGCTGTATGTACCTGGCTTAGATGGAGGACTCCTATCCGTTAAACGCCTAACAGAGACAGGGCTCAACGTCAAGTTCCAGGGTAATGAATGCACAATCCAGAAGGGGACAAGGGTCCTAGCCAGAGCCTATGCAGATGGACACCTGTATCACTTGAGTGCAACCAAGGAACAAACAGTTGAAATCAGCACAAGCTCAACTGAGATGCAGGAACAAACCCAACCACCTGCAGATGCTGAAATCAGAAGATCTACCAGGGAAAATAAAGACAAACCACCCACCCGCCTGTCCTACAAAGCAAGTACTGACAGACTGTCTGAGCCATCAACATGGGAAGACGTCTTACAAGCGTCAGAAGGGAAACACAACAAATGGGTAAAGGCAGCAACAGAAGAAATAAAGTCCATGCATGAAAGTCAAACCTGGACACTGTGTACACTACCAATGGGCAGAAAGACCATAGAATGTAAGTGGACATTTAAAATCAAATACAATGCCGAAGGCAAGGCAGGACGATACAAGGCCCGACTATTCGGTAAAGGATACTCACAGAAATATGGCGAAAATGATGATGAAACGTTTGCCCCAGTAGTCAAGTACACCACAATCAGGACACTATTGAGCATAGCAGCAGAGAAAGGAATGCATCTGGATGTGAAAACAGCATTCCTACATGGAGAACTAAAAGAAGACATCTACATGGAACAGCCACCAGGATTCAAAGACACCAAAAGACCAGACCTTGAATGCAAGTTTAAAAAGAGCACATATGGACTCAAACAAGCGGCCAGAGCATGGAATACAAAAATAAACACAGTACTCACAAAGGAAAATTTCATCAGAAGTAAAGTGGATCCTTGCTTATATTCAAAGAAACAGAATGACAGATGGTTTTTCATATTGATTTACGTTGATGACATATTGATATGCTATGAGCAAGAAGGGGATGACCACGGAATAATGAAAACCCTGAATCAAAACTTTGAGACAAAAGACCTAGGAAACATAACACATTACCTAG
>QEPC01012655.1:1943603-1971931 GCA_003113815.1 Sphenodon punctatus | reverse complement strand
GTTAAGCCACCCCCCACCCCAGGAATCACCCTAGTACCACAGTACCTACCTGCTGGTGCGGGCTCTGGGTTGCCGGCGGCGGCCCGGAGCCCGCACTAGCATGGACTTTGGGGAATTTTTTTTTAAAAAAAAATCCAGGCTTGGCAGGGTGGGTGGGGGGTGTCCCCCCTTCCACCCGCGCAGCCTGGACTGGGGAGGGAAAATGGTTGGGTTTTTTTGTTTCTTTTTTTACATTGCGGACATTCATTTCAATGGCCGCAATGTAAAAAAATCCGGTACGGGGTACCGGTACCTCCAAATACCGGAGTAATCAGATACTGCCAGTACAGCAAAATACCGGCAGTATCGGATACCAGATGTACCGAACTTCCCACCCCTAGTTATTACTGCCACAGTAGTGGTTGGGTTTTACTTGTTACTGTTTTATTTGGGTTTGGACCTTTCTTTTTCTGGCTGTATGAGTTTTTCTTAGTGGTATGTTCAGTGTTTGATTTTGGAATGATAGTTGAGTAGTACTTGGATAGTGAGAGCTTGGCAAAGCTTAATAACATTACTACATAACTTAACAACATTATCATCAACTTAAACATAAGGATTGGCATCTTGTGCCCTTTGAAACAACATGTTCTCTTCTTTTCAGTTAAACTGAAGGTCTTTTTGGGGGATCATCTTTTTTTGTCTCTCCCCCCCCCCCCACAGGTTTTTCTAGATTGTCCTGTATAGGGCTCGATGACCACGTGTGTCCCACCAAGCCCCACCAGAAATTGCTAATAGCTGCACATTGCGCACATAGAGTACAGTGATATAAGCAATATGTGGATTTTACACTATGATTATAACCAAGATGCATTGTAGGTTGGTAGACCTGTAAATGAAAGGTAAACAGCAAAGATACCCAGATCATAACATTTATCTGGTGAGCAAGTTGTGATTAGTCAGTGTCCTATTGGGCAGGTTTGTGAGCTTGTAGAAATATCTCTAAGTCTGTAGTGTCTTCAAATATTCTTCTTCGGCCGTTGACCAAAATGGCCAGTTTGGCTGGGTGCCATAGTTGGGGTCTTAATCCTCTGTCTATTAATTCTGTGAAATATTTGGATCATGCTCTACATCTTTTCATGGTGTCTCTGGTGCATAGTCAGGTTGTAGTTTGAGCTTATTGCCTTGGTGTTCTATAGTTTGATTTTTTTTTCCTCGCTGCAGATAGCAAGGCTTCTTTGAATTTTAGGAACTTGACTATGATAGCTCTTGGGGAGGTCAGTATCTTTTGGTTTGGGCCGTAGTGTCCTGTGTGCCCGTTCTATTTCCAGGTTGCAGAGATGGTGTTGGTCTGGGAAGTTCTCAGTAAAAATCTGTGTGAGTAGTTCCTGTATTCCCCCTGCTTCTGCACCTTTTTTCACTCCCATAATGTGTAAGTTACTATGCCTGGATCTATTCTCTAAGTCCTCACATTTAAATCTCAGAAGAGTTAGGGATTCTTTTATCTTTGCTAGGTCGCTCTCAGTGGTTAGTGACTGATCTTCCAGGTTTGAAATGCGTTCTTCTGCGATTTCTACACGCTTGCTCAGATTTTCTAGTTTTTTATTTCCCTCTTCTACTGAGTTTTTTACTTTGCTTATTTTTTCAAGTACCACCAGTTTATCTTTTGGGGCTTCTGCCCGCAATGATTTTATTTCAGCTAGGATAGTGTTCATAGTGGCCTGTTCCCCTTCTGGGTCCCCTGGGGTGTAGGACTGGGCTGCGGCCGCCATTTTATCACTCACCACGCTTTCTTCTTGTGCTGGCTCCGCTGCCTGTCTTTGCTGATAGTAGCGAGTTATTGGCCCCTTTTCTGCCGGCTTTTTTGCTGGGCCCATGCCCCAGAGGTTCCCCGAGCAGGTTCTTGGCTTTATTTTGATTTATTTTTAAATTTTGTGCCGTTTTTGTGCGCTTTTTCTGGTTTGCCGGGAGGAGCGGGGTTTCAGCGTGGCTAGTATTCGCGCATGCACATTGTCCCCATTTCCGCTCTTTTAATGATTTTATACGTTAAATAAGTTTTATGAGTTTATAATTGTTTTAAGCGTTATGTTTTCAATTGTTGGAATATTTTAAAAATATATTGTGAGCCACCCTGAGCTGCTATTGTGAGCAAGAGGGAGTGGGATATAAATGTAGTGAAATAAATAAATAAATAAATAGGGTGGTCTTTATTCTACAAAATGATGGTATTTTCCTTATTCCTCTACAAAGAAAACACAAGTTACTTTGTCACATTATCTTGACCATAGCTGGCACACACAGACCACTAAATCTTGCTTAATTCCTTTCACCCCATGTTCACAGTAGCAGTTTTAAAAGCTATGTTAGCTTAGTCTAGGGGCACATCCTATAAATCACTGCACCACCATTTGTAGTTAGGATCTACTCTGGGTTAAAAACAGGCAATTTACTGTAACCAGAGATCAACCCTGGGGATAGGGACAAGTTTTCAAACTCTACTGGTTTAGATACCAACTAACTAAATCTCAAGTTAAGACAATTTATGTATGGTCAATGGCAGTTACGGCAACACAGGATGAAAACATCGTGTGTTGCCATAACTAGCTCCCCCTAGCTGCCCCCCATGCCTGGAACTCCCTCCCTGCCCACATCCACCTCGCACTCTCCCTTCGTACCTTCAAATCCCTCCTCAAGACCCACCTCTTCCGCTCTGCCCTCCCCGACTCCTTGTTCCCCTTACCTAACTCCTGCTGATACCTACCATCCAGTACAATCTGTTACCTAAGGTCTGTGTACTCATATCCTCACCACATGGACTAACCAGCCATCATTCTCGATGTAACCAAACCAAGCGCGTGCACTTGGGACCTCGCATCCTCATGAATGTTACACTCCTTGTCTCTCCCTCTGTTCCCCTTCCTTCGTCTCCCTCCCGCCCCCCGTCTCTTAGATTGTAAGCCCTAGGGCAGGGACCGTGCCTATTCAATTACTTTGTAAAGCGCCAGGTACATTGCTGGCACTATATAAATGTTTGCTAATAATAATAACAAACAAGACGGTGGTGAGTTGGGTCCACGGGCCACCCTGGGGAAGGCGACTGCAGCCACCACTTCTTGGGTCAGCAGGGAGGGCTGACAGTCCCCCACAGTAATCTGGGCATGGGGCTGCTGGAACAGGTCCCTCTACAGCACGGCACGGATTGGTCGTGGAGTCATCCATATGGGACATCAGCAGAATTGGGCCCCCGAGAGGAGCTCCCACAAAACAGCTGATGGGGGGGGCAGGACTGAAGGACCTACCAGATGAACAGGTGACTTCCAAGATAACATGGACTACCGTCTCATTTGTTTTCACTCATAGTCAAAGATGATTTTCGGCTAAGGCTCCAAAAATAGGAAAGATGTTGAATATTTTCCCCCTGGAATAAACATTAGGAGTGAAACCTCCTGAGCCTAACATTGCTCCTACTAAACTAAACTGACAGAAGTTCCATCTCTAACTAAGCTAAGAAATATCATCCATAACACTACAGTAATTATAGTTCACTGTTTATTGCCAGCATTTTATTGTCATGTGTAGATATGGACAAATTAGAAAATCGAAGAGGCCAATACATTCTCTCCCCCTAATTGATAAAATAATACTAAAGACTTCTGAGACAAGTTAATTTTTAAACAGCTGAGAAAGAATTTTAATTTCATTATTATTTGTCCTTTTTTTCAATTTGTCACTTTTATAAGACTGCTATTAAAAAGGGAACTGGCACAGCTATACTACAGCCTCAAAATTGCCACAAGTAAGCTCTTAGCTAAAGTGTCTGTGGTTAAATCCTCTTTTCCCTCAATCTGCATTCAACTCTTTATCCCTTAAATGGACAACACTTTTGTAACCTATTGAAGGAAATCAAAGGCATTACTATTAGGGCTGACACGAGATCTCACAAAAAGCGAGAATCTTGTTGAAATCCCAGTTCTCAACTTGTCCAAGATGAACCTAGAACCGGGACTTTTTCATTGAGTTTGCAGCAAGATTTTTTTTAAAATTTTTTTTTAAATCACTGCACATACGCAATGGTTGCTGGACTATTTTGTGCATTCAAAAAATGGCTACTATCCTTAACCAAAATGGTGGTGGCATTTTGGCTGGCATTTTGGCTAAGGGTGGTGGCCATTTGTGCATGCACAAAACAGTCTAGCACCCATTTTACTCATGTGCAGCAATTATTTATTTTCTTGCCCGAGAACTCGCTCCAGGACCGAGATCTAGTGGGAACTCAGTCCCGATTCTCGAACTTACACGTTTTTTCATGAGAATACATTTATCTTTTTGTTCATCCCTAAATACAAAAGCAACCAGCATATGAAGACAACTGTAGCAAAGGTATGTGCAATTAAAAACATATGAGCTCCATTTATCTACTAACCAGTCTGCCTTGTATCCTCATGTTTCTTCTCCTCAGTTTCATTACAGTTTATTTAATTTCATGGATACTGCAGCTGCCTCTGTAATTTGATTTTTCCTCCACTATTATTCAACAAATGTCTCATCTGTAGCTGAGAATCAATTCCTGGTTTTGCTATTTTGTGCCACACATTTAATTGGCTTTTATGTTAATTAGGAATTCTGTTGTGCTACAATGAAAAAAATCTACTCTGGAAACATTCTATTTATTTGTCTGGAAACGATAACATTTTATAACAGTGAATCAGACCTAAAATTCCAAAATAGTCATTACCTTAATCTCTGCAGATATTAAGAGTTGGCAAGTGAAAGACTTTGGGTAAGGCCACACAAGACGTTAACCCCCATCGGGTGACCTTACCCCACATTAGCCCGCGATGCAGCTGACCATCAGGCCGGTGGCTGCCAAATGTTCACCCAGCTCTGCTCTGAGGTGGGCAGCTGGTTACTACGTGACATGTCTACCAGAGAAGGCCGGTGATACATCACAGGCTACCGTTGTCCCACCTAGGCTAATGTGGGATAATGGGCCATTAAAAAAATTAATTTGCCATTTAAAAAAAAAAGAATCCAAACTGAAGAAAAACCCTGTACATGCAAGACCATGAGAAAAGCCTCAGAAGAAGTTGGGGCACTCAATATACATCAGAGAATCTGTCCAGAAGAGAAGCCTTAATGCAGCCTTGCTGGAAAATGCTATAGGGTGAGCTCAGCCCCCATTACACATCAGAGAATCCACCATGTGGTGGAAAGGCTGTGTGAAGTTTTCCCTGTGTGGAAAACTTTAGTATGTATGAAAGAACCCAAACAGTTCCCCCATTCCCACCCCCACCTTCAGCTACAGCTGGGAGAAGGGACACAAATGATTATTAATTATAATTATAATGTATATAGCGCAACCAATGTATCTGGCACTGTACAATCCACAGTCAGAGACAGGTCCCTACCCCTAAGGGGCTTACAATCTCAGAGACAAGGGAGGGGGATACGAGGGAGAGGTAATCGTCAGGAAAGACAAGAGTACATTCATAAGGTTGAGAAGTTGCAGGCTCACGTGCTTTGCTTAGTTACAGGGAATTAAGTTCTGAGTGAAGGGGAAGGAATGCAGTGTCACTCATGACAAGCTAGGGAAGGCCTGACGGAAGAGGTGGGTTTTCAGGAGGGATTTGAAAGGTGGGAGGGAGGGAGGGAGCAGAGTGAATGTATCCAGGGAGGGAGTTCCAGGCATGAGGGGCAGCAAGGGAGAAGGGGTGAAGACGTTTAGAGGAGCAAGGGGTTCATAAGTAGGCGAGGGTGGGGGCAGAGGAGGAGCGAAGCTCCCAGGCAGGAAAGTGGCGGGATACAAGAGAAGAGAGAGAGTGGGGAGCAAGGCCATGAAGAGCCTTGAAGGTGAAGACCAGGAGCTTGTGCTGAATGTGTTCTCGTAGAGGGAACCAGTGCAGTGCAAAGAGGAGGACTGTACATGGTCAAAGCGATGGACAAGGTGGATGACTTTGAGTGCTGAATGGAGATGAGGGGGGCCAGATCAGAGCAAGGGAGGCCAGTAAGGAGGAAGCTGCAATAGTCAAGGCGAGAGATGACTAGAGCATGGACTAGGGTTTTTACAGCGGCAACAGTAAGGCAAGTCTGGATTTTAGCAATACTGTACAGAGCAAAGCAACAGGATTTTGCAACAGCCTGGATCTGAGGCTTAAAGGAGAGGGAGGAGTCAAAGATGAATCCCAGGCTATGGGTCTGAGGGATTGGCTGGATGGTGACTCCCTCAATGGAAATTGAGAGGGAAGTAGGAGGGGAGTGTTTCAGGGGATGGATGAGGAGTTCAGTCTTGGCCATATTAAGCTTGAGTTGGCCACGAGACATCCAGGCAGAGATGTCAGCAGGACAGTCAGCAATAAGAGTCTGGATGGAGGGAGAGCGTGGGAGTGGAGAGATAGAGTTGCATGTCATCAGCATACAGGTGATACTGGAAGTTGTGGGTTTCAATGAGTTTACCCAGAGAAAGCGTGTAAAGGGTGAAGAGAAGGGGGCCCCAGACAGAGCCTTGGGGAACTCCCACAGACAGAGGAAATGACATAGAGGAGGGACTAGCAAGAGAAACACTGAAGGAGCAGTTTGAGAGATATGAAGAGAACCAGTCAAGAACGGAGTCCCAGAAACCAAGGAAACATAGTGAATCCAGGAGAAGGCCATGATTGACAGTGTCAAAGGTGGCAGAAAGATCGAGGAGGACAAGAACAGAGCAGAGGCCCTTAGACTTAGATAAGAGAAGACCATTGGTTATTTTGGTAAGGGCAGTCTCAGTCGAGTGGAGAGGACAGAAGTCCGATTGGATGTGGCCAAGGGAGGAATTTGAAGAGAGGAAGTCCATACAGTACGTGTAGACAGCTCATTCCAGGAGCCTGGAAGCAAAGGGTAGGACCGAAATGAGGCAATAGCTGGAAGAGTCAGAGGGGTCAAGCGTAGCCTTCTTAAGGATAGGGGAGATGGTAGTGTGTTTCAAGGCCAATGGAAATGATCCAGTACAGAGGGAGAGATTGATGATGTCCAGCAGAGAAGGCACAGCAGTGGGGGCAATCGACGTTAGGAGGCGAAAGGGGATAGGGCCAAGGGGGCAAGCAGAGGGATTGGATGAAGAGAGGAAGGAGGTGACCTCATCAAGAGAATCTGGGGAGAAGGAGAAGAGAAGAGAGGCAGGAGAGGGGGAATATCAAGGAATGAGATGGAGGAGGGAGAGGGTTGAGAAGCGATTGCAAGGTGGAGTTCATCAATCCTGTTGTTGACGAAGTGGAGAAGATTCTGTGTGGGGTGTGAGGAGGTGGGGGGGAGGGAGGACACGGAGGCTTCAGGAGGGAAGCAAATGTGGAAACGAGACAGCGTGGGTTGCGGGAGTGGGATTCAATTAATGTGGCATAACAGCAGTCTTTGGCAAGGGAAAGGGCATCGCTAAACATAGAGCGTGCGAACCTGAAGTGGAGAAAGTCTGAGAATTCATGAGACGTCCGCCAGAGGCGTTTGGCAGTTCAAGAGCAGGATTTGAGGTGTAGGGATGGGCGAACGCGGTTCGGAAGTTCGGAGTTCGGACCGAACTCGAATAGTTCGGTCAACCGAACGGAACGGTCGAACCGAACTCGAATTCGAACGTTAGGAGTTCGAACCGAACTCGAACAGCTCGGTCAACCGAACCGAACGGTCGAACCGAACTCGAATTCGAACGTTCGGTTCGGATGCGTTCGGTGAGTTCGGAATTGAATTTCCATTGGTTTCAATGGAAAACACATTATCGGCTGTAACTTTTTTGTTTTTTAAGCTATGTGGCTGAAATTTGGGGTGCCTCTACCTTCAATAGAACTCATTATGTGCACCAAATATCAAAACAATTGGATAAAGGAATCCGATTTTAGAAGCAGTTGCATTATTGTATTTTGCAATATTCTACATATACATTCTTAGCTGTAACTTCTTTGCCTCACATCTAATGTAGGTGAAACATGTTAAGTTTATACCCCTTCCCATAGTAACTATCTTTGCCAAATTTCAGAAGGATTGGACAAAAGGTCTTGGTGGTATAAGCAATTAACAAATAAATGTATGTCTGATTATAACATCTTTGTAGTCCAACCAGTGTACATGAAATTTGGCAGGACTATATATTTCACTTTCATGATCATCTCTGCCAAATATCAGAGAGATATTATAAAGGGTCTCAATTTTATATGCCTGTACAACAAATGTAGAGAAGGGGCCTATGCCTGGG
The DNA here is from genome assembly GCA_003113815.1 of Sphenodon punctatus. Lineage (NCBI taxonomy): Eukaryota > Metazoa > Chordata > Lepidosauria > Sphenodontia > Sphenodontidae > Sphenodon > Sphenodon punctatus. The sequence goes on along the minus strand of QEPC01012655.1, from coordinate 1,963,740 downwards.
ATTCTCTTATGTCACTGTGGTATAAGATCGGTTTGTGATGCAAATTGGCCAACAGAAGTGGTTCCCTTTATCAAAATCTCCTGTACATTTGCTGAAATAGCAGGAACGGTATTTGATACATTCCTGTCAAATATCCTGTAAACAGAATGGAATATCAAAATGTAACAGCTGGAAATGTATTTTCAGGTTAATGTCTTATACCCTTGGGACCCTTTATCCACTCTTTCCTAAAATTGGCAGAAATATTAAGCATATAGAGGGATGTAATATGCACAAGTTTCATGAACATTGGATGCAAGATAAAGAAGTTGTAGTCATGAATGTGTATGGAGCTTTTCTTAAAATCACAATATTCAATTGCTTCTGAAATCAGTTTCCTTTATCTAATCGTTCCGAATGTTGGTCTACTTGGTGCGCTCCATTGGGGGGTACAATCTCCCTAAATATCATCAAAAAGTAATAAGAAACAAAAATGTTATGGCCAGAAATATGTTTTTTAGTTTTTTCCTTTTATTTCAAAAACTAAATGTCATTTTCAGTTCCCGATTGCACCGAACTAAAGACCGAACCTATCCCGACCGAACCGAATCCCGAATCCGAACTCAACGTTCGATCCGAACCACCGAACGGCCGAACATTCGAACCGACGAACCAAACCGAACGGGCGAACCGAACGGACGAAACGAACGCAGCCGAACCGAATGGCCGAACTCGAACCACGATCTGTTCGCCCATCCCTATTGAGGTGGCGGATGGTAGGGGTGAGCCAGGAATGTGGGTTTATGCGACGGATAGGATGGCAGGAGAGGGAAGCATAGGAGTCAAGGATGGAAGAAAGGGATGAGTTGAGGATGGAGACAGCAGAGTCTAGGTAGGTGGTAGAGGTGACCGATGAGAGAGATGGGGAGAGAAGGAGGAAGCAAAGTCAAGAGGGCCAATGAATTGAAGGTCATGGAAAGAGCAAGAGGTTGAGAAAGCAGGTGGGGGCAAGTGGGAAAGATGGAACGAAGCAAGGTGAGATGGTCAGAGACAGGAAGGGTGTCAAAGGAGAGATCTGAGAGACAGCAGTTTTTAGATAAGATTAGGTCAAGGGAGTGGCCATCTCAGTGCATCAGGGTGTCTGTCCAGAGGCGAAGTTTGAACGAAGAGGTCAGAGAGAGGAAGCGGGAAGCAGAACTGTCAGAGGAGGTGTCCACGTGGATACTGAAGTCTCCAAGAATGAGGGTGGGAATATGGTCATCAGAAAGAAAGAAAGTAAGCCATGCATTGAAGTCAGAGAGAAAAGAGGAGGGGGAGCCTGAGGGTGGGGCGCGTAGATGACAGCTACACAGAGCTGGAAGGGCTGAATACAATGGGCCTCAAAGGAAGAGGAGGGGTTAGAGGGAGAGGCAGCAAGGGTTGGAACTGGCAAGATTTGGCAAGGAGCAGGCCATCACCACCACCACAACCTTCAGAGCATAGCGTGTGAGTGAAGGCGAGACCACCAAGAGCGAGGGCAGCAGGAGTGGCAGTGTTACAGAGGAGAATCCAGGTTTCAGTAAGGGCAAGGAGATGGAGAGATCAGGAGAGGAAGAGATCATGGATGAAAGGTGCTTTATGGATGGAAGAATGGGTCTCTCTAGGCTGTTGTGACTCAGTTTCCCTGGCTTGCAGCTCTCACTGGATCTGCTTGCTCTCTCTCTCTCTAGAACTGATTCAGTCTGCAATAGATTTCCCCAAGACAACATCTGCACAGTAAGGGCAGGGACTCCTACTATAGATCATCCTTTAGTGGATGATTATTTTGGGCAGGCACTGCAGCTGTACGAGCTGAGGCTGTTTAACATAACTCCTCAACTTTAAAGCCACCTAAGTCTCCAAAACACGACTCTTTAAAGCCACCATCCATATTGTAATCTGAGAAATCAGTTCCAGAACTAAAAAGTTGTTTAGGAACCCCTTATAAAGGGAGTTTTGATAGGTGGAAGTCTCTCTGTGAGGATCTAGGAAGTTGAAGAAAAGAGTACACATGTGTAGCCCAAGTTACACAGAGGGTATTTTCAGACTTTACGTGATCACAGTGAACCACACTGAATGACAGTTGATTCATTGTGCTGGCTGCGATCACGGGCACATCTGTTTGAGCCCCGCCAGATGTTCACCACAGTGAATCTCTGGTGGGGGTCAAAGCTGATCACGGCTCTAGGGTTGAGGCCAGCCTCCGGCCCAGAACTGTGGTTAGCTGAACTACGATCAGGAAAGGAGCAAAAGTAACGTGTGTTACCTTGCCCCATTCCTGATCATGGTCCGGATCGAAGTACAGGATCGGGCACAATGGTCACATTGGCTCCCTGAGGGCGGGTGGCTGTGGGAGCGCGGGGGGCGGGGCCGTGTGGCCGTATGTTGCGCCGCACGGCCCCGCCCCCTCCGAGATTCCCTAGCGTGATGGAGCCGGCACATCTAAAGGATGGCTGGCTTCATCACTGACATAGGATCCAAGATGGATCCCGATTCAGGGTTCAGCGTCTCAGGCCTGGAAGCCCATCATGTCTGAAAATACCCAGATATTCAGCATCAAAATCTGACATGTCAAAATATAAAGAAATAAACTTTAGAACATTCCACTGGTATCAAACATTCATGTCCATTTGAATTCTGTAAAAATGGTTTGTAGCATCTGTTACCTTCCTTTCTCACAATGCAAGCACACAGAAAATGTAAAGAACTTGGGGTCCAGTTAGAGGTCTGCGCATGCATTGTGTGTGCACCAAGTGCAGGATGTGTGCACCCACCATGCGTTTGGTGTGCATGCATCCTGCACTTGCTGCGTGCATGGATCTTTGATGGCCCCCCCGTTTGTATGAAGGGAAGTGTATTTATGCCATCGAAGACAAGTTTTACTTGCATAATGGAAAATTCTGGAGATATTTGTGAATAAAATATTTTTTGCAGATTACCAATGAAGTTTTTCCCATTTTAAATGCTCCATTAAAATATCTGTTAGGACCTATAATCTTTCTGCCAAAGATATAAACATAAAAATAAAACAATAACAAATACTGAATATAAATTTTGATTTAAACAAGAATATAAATGGTTAGGCTTTTAACACAATTGGTGTGCTTTTGATGTGTGCGAGAAGACAAAAAATGATCTTCAAAACTCAAACAACTAAAATGGATAAAAAATATCCAGGGTGAATCATACTTAGTAAGCTATTCTTACATTAAGAAAATGCCTACATTAATCCATATTTTAAGCTTGACATTGCCTTCAAGCTAGATACTTCATTTAAAAATTAAGATAAATTTGTTTTTAGCCTGCAATATAAAAAGGACATTTCATCAGCACCATTCTGTTTTGCGTTGAATATGAAGAAAAATAGTGTGCAAGGTAATGTAGATGGCTCCCCCACCCATATTTAGTGGGCGGGCGAAATATGTTCTGCTCAGAGTTAAAGATAATCAATTGCATAGATAAGAGTTCATTCCAAAAACAGATTTTATAGGAAAAAAAATCATAATTTGACATTTATAGCAAAGATTAGTGTAACAGGGTATGGTCTTGCTCGAGGTGGGTTTCTGCAGGATTACACCAACACAAGTCACCTTGTCTGGGGAAATCAGCTCCAAATCTGTTAACCCACAAGTGTTTCTTTACTTTATACAATGTCCCATCTCTACATAGTAGTCTCTATGTACATTGTCCATTCAAATACACAAAATTCACCAGTAAGGAGTAAGGGCTTCAGCGTTCTGCCCTGCTGGCCTGGCACAGTCCTTCTGCAGGTCTTGGACGAGTCCCTCAGTCTCTCACTCTCCCTCATGCTCCACAATCCAGTATCAAGGCTCTGCAGGCCAAAGTGGAATCCCTCCTGTAGCCTGCCACACCCTTTAGTCATGCTTTTCTCACAGGGGGTGTTTTCAATTGTGATGCTACCACAGGTGGGCACGCTTACCCCGGCATGGCCACCCACGATGGTGTCATGTTTGTTCCCACCCACCAGATGTTAGCCGCGGGTGGGAACAAACATACCCACAGACCATGCCATGATTAACTCTGGGTTGTGCACTGGGCTCCCTGGCAGCGCACATCCTGGAGTTAGCTCTGCCATGGTCCGGGGAAGTCATCCCTGGACATCTGATGGCCCGCTCTACCTAAATCCAGCTGGTGGTGAGAGCTTTTCTGGGCGGGTGTCAGGCCGCACTGAGTAGCACAAGGGGGGTGGGGCTATGCTGACCATGTCAGCACATCCCCCCGAGCTGCAGTCATGTTTATTTGGTGGTGGGGCCAGATCCTGTCCGGGGTGAGGACTCTCACCCCAGGCAGAATCAAAGCATGGTGGCAACTAGCACCGTCACATGTACAAAATAGAAAATACCCAAGGTTTAGTTGGAGCAGAGCCTAGCGTAGCTCCTTCCTCCTCTGGGCCCTCCTCGCTGTTCCGAAGCCATTCCTGGCTGAAGCAGAGCTCTCCCCAGCTCTTGCCTATTCTGCAGCTCTCCTCTCTGCTGAGTCCTCAGCTCAGCTTCTACCCTTGGGCTGACTTTGCCTCACTTGGGCACACAACATTATTATAGTGCTTAGGGGCACTGTCTCTCAAGGCACCAGTGACTGTAGTTCACTTGACGCCTGCTAAAGCGTGAACCTTTGTCTTCGGAGCACCTGTGCCTTCAGGTGGGTGCTACTCCCGTTAAAGTCCCTGCAGCTGCAGCCCAAATAACCTTCTCCCTGCTACAATCAGTATAAAAAGATTGAATCAAATGAAATATGAAGAATAAAAAGAAGCAAATCAGTTATTATTTAATAGTGCTTAGTTACAATTTACTCTCAATTAAGAACAGACAAAAGCAAATTCATGAACTTCTATTTGTTCTGTATTGCCAATTCTGGCTGTGTTAAACCAGATCATGTTAATCTTTGTCACAAGTTACAGGATTTACTTCTAACTATAGTCCCATAATGAATATATATGAGAAATCATAGAAAGCCTAGAAAATACTAACAAATTGAGTTTTAAAAAAAACTGCATTCATACAAGGACAATAATAAATTAAAATAGATGTTTGTTTTTACCGCCGATTAAACTTTTGAGAAAAAAAATGCAGCACTTCAATATTTATCCCTTTCATTCAAAAGAATCCATTTTCTATATTACAATAAATTCATGAAGTATAGATCACTCAGACAAAAATGAAATGCAGAAAAAAATCATGTAAGTGTCATGTGCCCATAATCATTCATAGATTAAATGTATAATCTGATAAAAAGGAAGAAAATACTTTCCCATCCCAAAATGCTCTTGTATATATGTACATTTTGATACATTATCAAATGTAATTTCAGTTGCTTAAAAATAAGGATTATCAATGTTAATTAGAAATAATTGAATATCTGATGTAAATCCAGGCTGATAACAAATATTGTAAAAGTGTTATTGTAAAACTGCAAAGTTACTTTTATGATGACATTACTACACATTTCATCTAATAGCACAAGATCTTCCCCTAAAAATTACAAAGTTCAGGCTAATACACATGCAGTATATCTAGTCAATTTTGTAAAAAAAAATGATAACAAAAACCCTTTGTAATTCAAAGTATACTCCAGCTTCAACTGTATTCTACTGAGTCACTAGAGTCTACTGGATCATACAACCAGTTCATTACAGGATTTTTAAAAGCACTTGACATTGATCTAGCTTTGCTCCTGGTGAAATCAATGCAATTTTTAGGACTCAAAGAAATACCAGCTGCCCTCTTGAACAAATGTGATTTTTTTTCATTAAGTATTACAATTTTTGTCATTTTAACATTAGAATTTAGACTAGAATTCCCCCAGACACCTGTGGGCATTAGGTGTACAGCTCCCACTGGTGTTTCCTTAAATATTTTTGGAAAATTCATCCTTTTTATTCTGAACTTTTTCCAGAGCCTGAAAACAATTTATTCCTTTATTTTATTTATTTTTATTTCCTAGGGTGTATGTCAAACCACAAAGCAACTGCAGAAAATGGATTTCCACATATTGTGATTTCAGGAAACTTGTGCCAGGATTTCCAAGATGGGTGCCCAACGTTAAATCCTTCGATCCATATTTAAGCATGCAAATAAGTGCTCCATCATCTAAAGTGCTGAGCAGCTCTCCTGAAATCAGTGGCAACAAGATACTGCTCCTGTGGCACCACTTAGACCTGTCTCCCTGCTTTACAGAGAAGTGGGTTACAAAATAATCTCACTGAAGGCAGAATTTGGTGGACAATGTTTCATCTGACAAATTCCCATAGGATGAAACTTTGTCCAAACCACAGCATGCCTTTCTCTCTAACACTCTGCAGGTGCAGAGGGCTTACTAGCTGCCTGGAGCAGTACAGCTCTGCCCACAGTTTTGAGCCTCAGCCCTAGGTTAGGGCCATACCTCTCAGCTCCCAGAATCTGATGCAAGGGAGAGAAACACTCAAAATGTGAGACAGCGCTTGACACAATTTGCATACATTTGCATGCATTGATTTATATTTATGCAAAGTAAAAATAGCCAATGGCCTAACTGTGAAACAGGACTGCTGCTGAAACAAAATAGATTTTTATTTTTTTATTTCTTTAAAAGCAATCTTAAAAAATTAAAGGACACACATCTATACAATAACATCTCTCATAAGACAGTCTTGGAACCTTGTCCTTCCAATCTTTATTGCACAGCAGTGCCACAAACTGCTTGGCCTCCACACCCACATGACAAATGAACTTTACAAATTACACAGCACTCCCACTGAGAATAAGCCTTTTCCCGCACTCCAGACATTTCCCCTCCAATGTGGACTCTCTGACAGATGAGATTCTGAGTGGATTCTCTCACAGCCAAGTGTTAGGCAATAGCCTATTGCGTAATCGAGGGTTTGGTCTAAATTGTTTTATTTTAAAAAGGAAATGTCAAGAAATCAACATGAGCTCATTTGAAGGGCCAGAACTGAATACCTACCCACTAATCAGGTCACTGGGATGAGTGATGACCTCAGTCTCTTTCTAAGATCCAGTGTACTTCCTCCCTGCCCTCCCCATGGGAGGACATATGGAGGTGACTTTCCCAGGCACCTCCCCACGTTTCTCGTTCCCAGCCACCCAGATGCTGGGTGGCGTGGGACTCCCCAGGCCAGGAGTGATGGACCGGAGGGCTCGCCCAGGACTGAGGGTGCTAGAGCCAGGAGTGCTCGCTCTAAAACAGGATGCAAGCCTGAGTGCCTAGAGCAGCAGACCAACACAGGGAGCTTGCCCAGGAGGGCTAGAGCAGGGCTGGGAACTGGGAGGCTCGCCCAAGACAGGCAACCCACAACCTGAAATACAAGAGACAGGGAAACACAGGTACTTTGGGGCTGCGGGTCATAGGAGGAACAGTGCCCAGCCAGGCCCACAAGCGAGAACAGCACAAGGTTGGGGCTCCCATCAGGGCCAGGGTAGGTGGGTGGGTCCCGTTACAGGGTGGTTTACAAATATCCATATGAGTTTTGTAAATTTTATGACATGGAAATTAAAAACCTCTCTCCAGCATTCCAAATTCTGATATTTTTTCTGACACTGAGCAGCCAATTAAAAGAAAAAACTCAACTCTACTGTGGAATTCATTGGCTGAATTATCTACTTCAGAACAGTCAGCACAGCATGGAATTTTCTCTATGCTGATTTATGTAATACCTACATTGGGTGATTTCAGACATGATGGGGCGCCTATTGGCCCTGTCACGGAATCACCTTTTGATTCCCCGCTGGAATCAAAATGGCCTGTCAACAGATGTGCCGGCTGATTCCAGTGGGGAATCTGGGGAGGGGGCGGGGTTGCGCGGTGCAACATGTGGCCGCACAGCCCCGCCACCCTACGCTCCCCGGGCCGCCTGCCCTCTGGGAGACAAGCGGGCGAAGCGGTCAATCTAGCCGCTGTGCCTGATTCCATCCCGGGGTCTGGGCCACGGCCCGGAATTAGCGGCGGTAACAGGCGTTACCGGCCACCAATTCCGGGCTGTAGTTCAATTAAACACGCTTTCGGAGATGGTGCCCGGACCATCCTCGAAAGTGTGGTTATTTTGCTCACCGCCGGTGGTTCACCATGGTGAACATCTGGCGGCGAGCAACCAGACGTTACGGGACCATCTGCCACCACGGGGGATTGTCCGTGGTTGACCGTGATCTCGTAACGTCTGAAAATACCCATTGTCTCCTCAACAGTTACAGTGTTTCTTCATTGTCTTCAAGCCTTACGTTACTAACTATAGCAGCCATAAAAGGAACAGCTGAACAGCACAATACTTCAAACTATGCAATGGAACAAAGAAATTTAAATCGCATACAATCAATTTAATGCATTTAATTCAACAGCCCTTTGTGTATTTTAGCTCTTCCATTTTCATGGCAATTACTGTTTATTTTGTTTCTTGTTAATCATCTTCCTCTGCCTGTGCAAACAAATACACTCCAGTGTTGCTTTATAAAAAGCAAGGGACATCCATGAATGTTTGGGCATAGTAAAAAGCTACCACCTTACCTCTCATCAGACCTTTCTGAGGGTTTGCAAACAAAAATTCAAGTGACTGACATGGGGGACACTAAAAAGGATCTTATCAGCAAGAGCATTGAAAAGGTGTATCTGAGAACCCCAGATGTTTAGGGTTTCTTTCCAGGGCCCAGAATATCAGGCAGAACTATTGTTCTGCAGTTCTGGCTCAAATACCAGGTTAGCAGCCTGCAGTAGAGGGAAGGAGTTACAAATAATTTCACCAACCCAGGCGTGCAAAGCATATGAAATCTCAATCAAGTTCATGACCCTAACTACAGATACCATGGACCATCGTTTGGGAACTTCTGTGATAAAATAATAGCCTCTTTTGCATTTTTACCTTTTCCACAGGAGAGTTTAGAGAATCAATGCATGTAAAGGTATCTGAAATCATTAAACTTATCCCTCGTGAAAAGCAGTCTAAGGAGGACTGGGGAAAACTGCAGTGGGACAGCATGTGTATCCTCTGAAGGTGACACTGCTCACATACCAGAGTAGCTCTTTGAATCACTGTTCCATTTATAGCAAAACTTGTGAGGTTTTTAAATCACCACAATCCCTAACCATCTCAAGGCACTTTACAAACTTATCCTAACATGGTTAATGCATGTCTCTGCTTCTGCTTCCCATATTATCTGGTAAGGTCTTCATCCTGCAAATCTTTGCACGGTCAATGCTTAGCATTCTTAGTCCCACTGACTTGAGTGGGACTGGGCACAAACAAGAAGTTAAGTCTTTTCAGATGAGAACCAGACTCTTTAAGGCAGTCATCCTGTGTATAACCAAGATGTAGAAAACATTAGTTATGTTTTCTTTAGGGTTTTTTTTATTATTAAATAGAACCATTTGTTATACCAAATGCTTTAACTGGACTTTAAAAGTACACTTTCGCTGTTAAATATTACAAGATAAAAGTACTTTAAGTACTGCATCCAGTGTAACAGAGCAAGATTTCTAAAGCCATTACTTTCCTACATGTGGAACAGTTCTTTTCTTTTAAAACACAAGGGCTATTGGGATTATTGACTTCTCTTACTAATAGTTCAAACAAATAAATGATAATAGCAGATTCACACTGATATGTGATATTGCAATTATTGTTTTAATTATTTTGAGTAGTAGTTTCTCTCTTTGTACTAAAGCCCAAACATTTCTGTAGCTAGCAACACCTCTGCTGATTTACTGCAGCAAGTTGCCAGTAGTAATCTCACTGCAGGCCTTCCTCCCCACCTTCATCTCACTAGCACCCAGCTACTGGTGGGGAACTGGCTTGGAGCATGAGAGATGTGGTACCACTGTGTTCATTTACTGCTTGTAGTTCTGTTCCTTCTCCTCTCCCCGCTTTCCACAGCTAGCTGGCTGTTGTGTGGTGGGGGTGGTGGGAAAGGTCCAGGAAAAAGGAAAAGCAGAGCTGCAAAAGGCAACAGATAAAGGGCTTCTGGACCAAATAGAAAGGGTCCTCCTGCTAGATGCATCCCCACTTTATATGAAAGGAGACAGACTGAAATTGAGAGGGGCCAAAACATGGTAGATAGCACTGTTCTTACACTATTTCCAACTCTGCTGTAACCACAAAGGATTTACAAGTTTGAGACAAACTGTTGAGAAGTCCCTTTATCACTGCCATGAAAATGATGGGACAGTTTTCTGTACTGGTCAAATTAATAATACTGGATCAGTCCTGGAAAACTGAGACAGCCTGGAAGAGGCATATAGTCTCAAAAGAGGGTTTGTTTGTTTTTTAAAGGTATGTGTGTGGGGGGAAGAGGGAGGGGCATTATGACTGACGACTAGAGAAAGCAAGCAAATTGCCCAGACGTTTCCAAATTACCAAATAAATGCATATCTTTAGCAGAGCTGGTGAGACTACTTAATGCTATAAAATCAATGGTTTTGCACAAACTAAATAATAAAGTAACTCTCCACCATGATCACACAGGAGCTCACTAAGGTGAAATGGATTAAGCTTTTATATGGACAGTAGTGGCAGATACAATAATCATTTGAATAATCTAGAAAGATAAAAAGTCTCACTCAGTCTAGGTAGTCACTGTTTCTCTTGGATTTCATGTACAAAAAAGCAGGATGCATGAGGATGACAGACTTTTCCATAAACCACTTCTATAAAGAGATGCAAGTCACCAAAACACCAGATAACTGGGCTATAATGATTAGCTTAGAAAGCCAACTCAGAAAGAACAGTTACACCCTATCTAGCATCGCTCATAATTGTGTGTCTGTTTTTTTAAACATATGCTAGTAAGATTAAATTCTGCAAGTTTCAAGACATTTTATAGCAGTGTCAAAAATACAACCGACCACAACCGTGGTGTTAGTGTGACTAGTGATAGAGATAAATAGTTGGACAAGATGAGATCAACATGTGTAGCTGTAGGTAACCACCATATATCGGGGATGCACCTTGCCTAAATGAAAACCTTGCCTTAATGAATTCGGTTGAGTTTCATTGTTAGTTAACTTCAATGGGATTTCACCTTGTAATTTAAAGAGGTGCTCCAGCGTACAAGGAAACTTCCATCCTGAAGTGGTTTCCTTTAATTGCCCCCAAACTTTTAACTACCTGAAGCTCTTCTATAGTTTCCCTTTAATTTCTAAACTGGAACATATTGTGTAAAATAATTTATTGCTCTCACCAATATTAGGGTGCTTCAAAAGGCGACAGATTCTAGCTTCCCTTTCCAATTTCTGGTGATCTGCAAGAAAGAAAAACACAACTGTAAGTTTTAGCAGGAAGATGTACATAGTCTCATGTGTTGCTTAAAGTGGAAAACCACATTGTACAATATATGGCATGGTCTTCAAGTGTTTATCCTTTTTCTCCTAGTTAGAATGATTACAATTTTGCATTCAAACTGCATGCCACACTAAATCAGAGTAATCTATTTCATTCCTGCTCTCCCATGCACTGCTTTGACTAGCTGTATGCCAAAATGCAATGATTTAAAAAAACCAAACTGCCTTCTTACTGGGGGATGGAAAGTAGCTGTATGATGACTGATAATTATCACATGATAAACTGTGATTACAGAATTAAAGGAGAATGAAGGCAGCCTGAATCTCTGGATTATTAGCTGCTTCAGTGACAGCTAATGTACCAGGTACATCATCAGTGAAATGATAGTGTTCCACTGAAATGATGACACTTCAGGACACACCACAGCAGTCTGCTACCGCACAGATACTGCAGGAGAATCCAACTGATAAATAGTTAACGGTAGCATCCCTCACAACTCTGAGACTACACTACTTCATTTCTGGGTGTGGAGTGGGGGGGAGGAGAAGAATATTGTAGCATGAGTGCTTGGATGTATCCACCTTTGGGGAAAAGCAGTCTTGTATTATTTAGGCAGGTGTGGAAGAGTAAAACCACTGGGGCTGAATGACCAAGGCAAGGTGTGGGTGCATGGAGCCTAAGTTATAAGCAAGCACAACATGCAAGACTGTACAATGTCTTTACTGCTTACATGGTGCCTGAGTTAAGGCAGAAGCCTTAACTTACAATTTCCATGTTTTTTGGAGTATAAGTGAATTAGTAAGAACCGTAACTCCCTCTTTAGCAGAAGGTTTTTGGTTCTAAGACTATATATTTCATTTTAAATTACATACAGTGTAAATAATATGTACATGCAATATGTTATCAGTTGCTATTACACATACCACAATTAAATTGAGTAGAAAAATGTATTTTCATTTTCAAATGAGAAACATTGTAGTTAGTGCTAAAATCATACATTCTTTAAGACACATTAAGACATAAGAAGTGATATAATGGGACAGATCAATGGTACATTGAGCACAGCATCCTGTCTCTGACAGTGGACACTCTCAGTTGCTTTGGAGAAGGAAGGATCCAACAGGTCATAACAGAAAGATCCATTTCCTGCTGTTTTTGCCAAGGTTCAAATAATCAGAGGTTGCAGCCTCCAACCTATTTGACTAATAGTCATTTATGGACCTATCCTCCAAAAACTTATCCAACCCTTGCTTAAAACCAGCTATACTACTGGTCTTTACAACTTCCTCTAGCAACAAGTTCCATAAGTTAATTTGTGCACTGAGTGAAAAAGTACTTCCTTGCCAGTTCAAAAAGCATACTCTCTAAAGGCAAACAGGTCCCGCGTATGACCCTATCTAGGTTCCATTGATTTCTACGACTGTGAGAGGGTAGTTTTGTTTAGAATATGAGAAATGACATAAGTTGACAAGACCACATAAATAGTTACCATATATTGTTTACATTCAAGTATTTCCAGGGTGAGCAGACACTAAAAGTATATATAAAAAATATATGCACGGACAAGATAAGTTTGGTTGCAAAGTTATGATGAAATGCTTCTGAATGTCATTTATTTAATGGATCAGTGGCAGACCAAGTGTCAGGAGACAGGTTCCTTAAAGGGGCCTGCGAGCCTGAAACCCTTCATGGGGTTACTTGCACTGGGCCTCTGGGGTCTCCATAAGGGTAGATCAAAATGGGCACAGCTAGTGCTCTGGAGTGGCTAACAGGAGTTAATGGGCAAGTATGTGGATGGGGCTGCACTAAGCAAGCTGCAGTGGTCACACCCGGTAACCTATATAACTCCAGAGCTACAGCACCCTAGTGATGGTTATCTGACTCCTTCAGAGCTACAGCCAGGCACTACATCTCCAGGCCAGACCTGGCCTCCCTCATCCATGCCTTTGTCACCTCGAGGATGGACTACTGCAACGCGCTCTACATGGGGCTGCCCTTGTTCCTGGTTCGGAGAATGCAGCTAGCGTAGAATGCAGCAGCCCATCTCCTGACGGGGACGGGTCGGGAGCATATAACACCTGTGCTCCAGACTCTGCACTGGTTGCCAATAGTGTGCCGAGCCAGGTTCAAGGTATTGGTAATGATCTATAAGGCCCTTCATGGTCTTGGCCCCTCGTACCCAGGGACCGCTTCGCTCTCTGCGCCCCAGAGAGGCTCCTTCAGTCTGCCAGGGGTGCCTTCCTGGAGGTCCCCCGTGTTAAGCGGTGGGCCACAACGGAGAGGGCATTCTCGGTGGCAGGGACGCGTCTTTGGAATTCCCTCCAGGAGGAAGCTCACCTGGCCCCAAGCCTTTTAACATTCTGGTGAGTTTGTAAAACCTGGCTGTTCGCCCAGGCCTTTGGGGAGGGGGGATAGGGTTTTTTAGCTCTTCCCTGCCCTTATTTTATTTTTATTTATTCTTCTGCCGCTGTAGTGTTTTTAAAATTGTTGATGTTTTAAAAATTGTTTTTATGAATGTTTTTTAGTTGTACATCGCCCCGGGATGCCATAGGCATATGGGGCGACTCATATATATATATGAGTCTTGAAGTCTACAAGATCTGGGAGTATCATCTTTAGTTTGCCTCCTTGGAAGCCTGTTCTGTTTCTTAGCTTCCAAAGCCCATTTCTTAGCTTTACCACACTCGTCTCCCTGAGAACTTTGCTAAACTCTCCTTGAGTCTTAAGCTTGCTGTTAAGGCAGACGTGTACCTTAGCATTCCCGAGCTTGTCTCCCTTACATCTCTGCTGAACTTTCTAGTTCTTCTAGGCCCTGACCTTGCTGCAAGTGATACCCTTATGCTCGCTCTGTGGCTTGCTACTCTCAAGTCATAGTCTCTCCTCCCCTGGGTTTGTAACTCTCACTCTTTCTTCTCAGCTATTCTTCCAAGCAGTAGGCTTGTCTCCCTCCAAAGGCTCACTCTCTTTTCTCTATCTGCTAACCTTGCCCAGCTTGGGTTCCCTTGTACCCAGTAGCTTGCTTTTGCTTTAGGGGAACCTTACCTAGCTTCTTTTGTTGGACGCCCTTTGTCCTACACTATAGCTCGATCTCCCTTCCCCTATCCTACTCTCTAGATGAATAACCCCTGCTGCCTCTCTATAACTCCTGTCTCTCTGCTGCTGTCCCTAGATCCTAGCGCAGGGAAACTTTGCTTTCTTATGGAGCTCTCCCAGTCTGGGTTCACTGGACCTCTGTGTCAGAGAACCACCCACATACCCCTCAGTGATGATAATTGACCTTGCCTTATTGGTATAGCTGCATTACGATCCGGGGGGGAGAACTCCCCCTCCCCAGCTTTCTTTCCTCACACTCTGCCTCTAGCTGCACCCCCAGCACTAAGATTGGTTTACATTTAACATTAAGGCACACAAATCCTCAGGGGACTAAAGGTTGGGCTGCAAGCCAACCAGAGATCCTGAAATTTAGCCATTTTGGAGCCAGACCAAGTTAGCTATATTATAACTAGCAAAAATAGGCCTAAAGCGTGCTGCAATTACTTGTGACTGAGAGAATAACTTTATTTGCCAAACTTCAGCCTATTCTTCTGCTCATGGAATGTCTGAGAGCAGATCACGATTTCCTTTAATTTATCCATTTTGAAGTAATCACTCAAGGTTCAATGGGAACTGAAGGGGCACTGCACCTTACAAAAGGCACTCAGTCCTTTACCTGTTTAATGACTTGTAATCAGCTTCAGCAGTTGCTATTGTTATTTCTAGTTGGTGTGCTGTTTTACTTGTTTTGTTGGGGGGGGGGGGGAGGCATGTAACAAGCAGCAGTATTGTCAACCCCAAGCATTCAGAAACTGTGACTCAGCTCCTCCTCCCCCATATATGAAAAAGCTGACTGACTTTAAAATACAGTGTATGGGGTATTTTCATTTGCCTTCAGGTTTTTTAATCCTTAGGATTCAATTTTTAATTTTTTTTCATTATACAACTAAGGCTAGAGTTCCTTTTCTAAAACATAAAATAGGATTTTCATACAAACAACAGGATTACAGGAAGTGATTCTTTAAGAAAAATACTAAATATTGTGAGACTCTTCCATCAAAAACTCATGAGAGCTGGCAAAATTGCTATAGTCAATCACTGAACCCTGCTATGATTCATGTATATAACCTCATATTACATAACTAGAACATGAAGTTAAAGATCAGCCATTTTTTATCAATGTTGTATGCCACACCTTTATCAAAGACATTTTAAAACCTTGAAGACAGGAGGAACATTAGGATTGTCATTCATAATAATTTAAAACTATAAATAAGGTCCCCCAAAGACCATAGAACTAGGTTAGCTGCCATCCAATTCCAGAGAACATTTAATAGTGTGGGACTTCTAATATAATCACGTGAACTGGCAACCCTAACTACAAGCAGTATATTTTTTTATTTATTTATTTAGTTCTATATTTTTATCCCGCCCTTCTCCCCACAAGGGAACTTTGGGTGGCTTACAACAGTAGTAAAACATTAAATAAATAAATAAAACATTAAACATTGATAATAAAACAAAAACAACAATAATTCAATTTCAATTTCAATTTGTAATTTATTGTTGGCCACATGGCCATCACAATTTAAAGCAAACATAAGTTAACAAACTAAAAACTTGACTTACAAAAAATAAAAAGGCTCATACTAAAACAGCAATACCATATACAATACCTTCCGGCTCATAAGTCTCTGATTTCCACGTAAAATTATACAAAAAACCAATCCAACTATCAAATCCATCCACAATCTTGACTGTGGAATGTTTCAGAGTTCCCCAGAGAACATATTAACGAGACTCTGCCCTAACTTTGTCTAATTTTTCCACCACTTTACAATGGATTTGGGTAGCTCTTGCAGCAAAGACTGCAACCTTCTTTGTCCTTTCGGGGTTATCATCATTTAACAAAGAGAGCAGTTGTTGAAGTGCTGGGCGAGAGGGATCACAGCCCATAACTCCATATAGTAATCTTCGCTGGGTCACATACAAGGGGCAGTTCAGCAAATAACGTATAAGATCCTCCACTTCTGCACCACATGGACAAATATGTTTAGCATAAGGAATATGATTATATTTACCCTCTAAAACCGCTGACTGCATTGTTTGAAAACGAAGATTAGTAAAAGCCTTTCTAAGGCTCAGGTCCACCAGATGATTCAAATAATACGCACCCCCTCTCAGGAGTATCCAATATTTATAATATGGGGAGGCTCTGGTATTATTCACCCCCCCGCTCTCATCCTCTGTCTGTCAAAATCTGTTATCCTTATCTTTAACATCTTGATAGCTTCCTTATTCATCTTATCACAGAGAAAACCCTCTGAAAAACTCAAAGCCCTAAGGCATGAGTTAATTCTTTGCCACCAACGATCTCTCCCTCTCGTGGTCGAGGAGCTTTTCCTTCAGCGCCAAAAGGGCTAGGGAGTTTTCCAGGGCCTCCCTTAATTTAGCCCAGAATGAGAACGAGCGAGTTAGAATTTTGGCTTCTAAAGATGAGTTTCCCACTTCCAAATTGATCAGTGTTACTTTAGTTGAACGGGGTATAGTCAGAATACTTCTCCACACTCCATTTATTACTGCTTCCAATTCTGCCAATTTATGCGTCCCAGGCCCCCAGATTGGTACACCATACAGCAAACTTGCCAAAACCTTCGCTTCTATAAGTTGCTTAACTGCCATAATGTTTTACTGGCCATACTGCATAAAAAACCAATGGATTGACAATAACTCTGTTTTTAATTTTTGCTTTACCGTGCTTATAGGTGCATTCCATAATCCGTTATGGGCAAAAATTATACCCAAATATTTAAATGCTCGAACCTGCTCTAACTTAGTTTTCCGAGAGCCCAATTGCCTCTTACATATTTATTGGCAAACACCATAATTTTAATTTTGTTATCATTAATTGCCAGCCTCATCTCTTTACATTTCACATCAAACTCTACAAGTGCCCTCTCTAAACCTAATTTACTAAGGGACAATAACATGATGTCATCCGCATATAACAACATAAAACTTCTTCTTGAACAACAACAACAACAATAAAATCCCCCAAACTGGTCTGTATAAAATAAATAAATAACCCGCCACAGAACCCATTTATCCCATCCCACCCACACCCATGGGAGTTTGGTTGGTAATAACAACGATCCGGGAATTGATCCTGGATCAGTCAATCAACCTCACAGAGACCTGGCTGGACAATGAGTCAGGACCGATATTGGAGGACCTTGTTCCAGCCCGGTACTCTGTGCAGCACCAGCCTAGATCAAAGGGGCGGGGAGGCGATGTAGCTGTTGTTTTTAAGGATATTTTGTCTGTGAGGCGGTATCCTGTGCAGACCATCTTGGGCATGGAGGGGGGTCCACCTCGTGATCAATTTGGTGGGAGACAGATTGGGGCTGCTTTTGGTATACTGCGCACCTACCTGTACCGCAGCATCCCTACACGCTCTAGCGGAATTGTTATCGGAGGTGGTCTTGAGATTCCTGAAGATTTTGGTCTTGGGGATTTCAATATCCACGCCGATGCCAATTTAGGGGGAACAGAGCATGAGTTCATGGACGCCATGACAACCATGGGGCTGTCTCAGAGGGTTAAGGGCCCAACACATGAGGGGGAACATACCCTTAACCTAATGTTCTGCCTTGAGGCGAGGGATCTGGTGGTGGGGGATGTAACAGCGTTACCCCTTTTATGGATGGATCATTACCTCCTTCAGACCAGTCTCCTGGCGCATGTCAGCCCCCGGAAAGGTGCAGAGCTGGTTCGTTGGGTTTGCCCCCAGAGATTTATGGAACTAGATAGGTTCCGGAATGCTCTGGGGGAAATACCTTCCGATCTTTATGATCGTTCACTCGATGACCTCATTGCCTTCTGGGACAGCTTGTTGGCTGAGGCGATCGACCAAACGGCTCCCAAGCGTCCGCTTCCAGAGAGCCGATGGTGGGGGTCGCTGTGGTTTACGGAGGACCTGCGCCGGATGAAGCAGGATGGGCGGCAGTTGGAATGATGGTGGCGCCGGACTTGTGCTGAAGCTGACCGATTGCAGTATAAAGCTAGTTTAAGAGTTTATGCTGTTGCGGTGCGGGCAGCAAAGAAGGAGTTCCTTGCTGCCCTCATCGTGTCTGCAAAATCACGTCCAGCGGAGCTTTTCCGTGTGGTGCACAGGCTGGTCAGTCGGCCTCTCTCCGCCTGGAACTGGAATTTTCCAGTGTTCACTGTGACATGTTTGCTGATTTTTTTGTGGATTTTTTGCGCCCAGATTCACCATGATCTCGATGCTGCATTTACAGTAGTGGATGATTCAGAGGTATAGGAAACCCCGTCATGTCTCTTTTTGTGGGATCAATTTCAGTGGGTGTCATCTGCTGACGTGGTGGATGTCCTTGGGACTTTTAGGGTCACCTGTTGCGAATTAGATCCATGCCCGTCCTGGCTGGTGAAGGCCAGCCGGAAGACATTAGGGTTGTTGCTGGCGGGGGTAGTCAATGCCTCCCTTAGGGAGGGCAGGGTGCCGAGCCATCTCAAAGAGGCGGTGGTGTGGCCTCTGTTCAAAAAGCCATCTTTGGATGTTGACTCCCTAGCCAGCTATTGGACAGTCTCTAACCTTCCCTTTTTAGGGAAGGTTATTGAATGGGTGGTGGCCCGGCAGTTCCAGGAGCATCTGAACCGGGTTGGTTTTCTTGATCCCTCGCAGTCTGGTTTTCGCCCCAGGTTTGGCATGGAGACTGCACTTGTGGCCTTGGTCGTTGACCTGTGCTGTGAATTGGATCAAGGCAGATCTTCAATTTTGATCTTACTGGATCTGTCAGCAGCGTTTGATACCATTGACCATGAGATGTTGGTGGCGAGGCTGCGGGACCGGGCTGGAGTGAGCAGAATTTTTCTTGAATGGTTCCGCTCATTCCTGGCAGGGAGAACTCAGAGTGTGGTTCTTGGGTAATGTACATCGTCTCCCCGGAATCTCACGTGTGGAGTCACGCAGGGTTCTATTTTGTCCCCTCTCCTGTTCAACGTGTATATGCAACCGTTGGGTGAGGTCATGAGAGGGTTTGGCGTACAATGTCATCAGTATGCCGATGATACACAACTCCACCTCTTGTTTTCTGGAGACCCAGGCCCAGCAGTATCGGTGCTTACCCGATGCTTGGCAGCTGTGGGGGACTGGATGAGGGTGAGCCATCTGAGGCTGAATCCTGACAAGACGGAGATGATGTTGGTGGGTAGGGCTGGAGAGGGGTAGCTCCCATCATTGGCCGGGTCTGCCACCCTCTGGATGCTCAGGTCTGTAGTCTGGGGTTGCTCCTCGACCCGCAGCTCTGCCTGGATTGTCAGGTGGAGACTATGACGAGAGGCGCATTCCGCCAACTACATCTGGTGCGACAGCTGTGGCCGTATGTCTTGGACTCGGATCTGGCCACCGTCATCCATGCTTTCATTACCTCTCGACTGGATTACTGCAAAGCGCTCTACGTGGGGCTACCCTTGGTGACGGTCCGGAGACTGCAGCTGGTGCAGAATGTGGCAGCCCGCCTCCTAACGGAGACAGGCCGCTGCGAGCACATTACACCGGTACTCACTGGTTGCCTATTGTCTTCTGGGCCCAATTCAAGGTGTTGGTTATGACTTATAAAGCCCTAAACAGTAGAGGTGGGACCCCGGGCCCATTACCGGCTACCGGATTTACCAGTTACCGGTTCTCTGAAAACCGGATTCCCGGATTAAATCCGGTATACCGGTACCGAATTTATTTCATTGAGTTCAATGGGGCGCTGTGTCCCCATTGAAATCAATGAAATAAATTAATTCCCTCCCCCTCCC
>QEPC01012655.1:1932823-1943210 GCA_003113815.1 Sphenodon punctatus | reverse complement strand
GGCTGCGGGGACGCCGCGGCCGCTGGTGCTGGGGGGTGGGCTCGCCTCTGGGTCTTTTTTTAAACAAAAATCCAGGCTGGGCAGGGTGGGTGGGGGGTGTCCCCCCTTCCACCCGCGCAGCCTGGACTCGGGGAGGGTTTGTTTTTTTAAAACTTTTTTGCTGGGGCTTTAAGTTTTTACATTGCAGCCATTTTTAAATGGCTGCAATGTAAAAAAAATCCGGTACCCCGGGCCGGATTACCGGGCCGAATCCGATAATGCCGGTATGCCCGGTACCGGCATTATCGGATACTGGAGTTACCGGTTTTCCCGCCCCTACTAAACAGCTTGGGTCCTGGTTACCTGAGATCACATCAAGCCTCGGGTAATATCATGGCCCTTGTGGTCGGCCGGGGGCACCCAACTCGAAGTCCCCCGAGTATGCTGGGTGGCGACGGCGGGGAGGGCGTTCTCAGTGGCTGCGCCTCGGCTGTGGAATTCTCTCCCGTTGGAGGCCCATCTGTCCCCTGACCACCCCTCTTTCTGCAGATGTTGTAAGACCTTCTTGTTGCACCAGGCCTTCGGGGATGGGGTTAGGTAGGGTGAGGAGGGGATTTTATTTTATCTGTTAGCCGCTATTTTATGTATTGATTTTATATATTTTATATTGTAATTAGAGGATTTTATTGTGATTTTTTTATGCTGTTTGCTGCCCCGAGCTGCCGGGTGTGGGATATAAATGTTTTGTAAATAAAAATAAATAAATAAATAAATAAATAAAATAAAAACCCATCCCCCTCCCAAACACCTGGCAGAAGAGCCAGGTCTTACAAAGCTGGCAGAAAGTAAGGACATTTGGTCTGAGGCAGACCTCTGCCGGGAGGGCATTCCACAGTGATGGGGCAGCTGCCGAGAATGCCCTCCTGTCTGTTCGGATCCACCAAAAGCATGGGACCTCCAAGAGGGCAACCCCAGATGACCACAGGGGCTGCCCCCGCCCTCAGATAAGCAGGGCCCAGGCCGTGTAGGGCTTTATAGGTTAAAACCAGCACCTTGAATCGGGCCCGGAAGACAATTGGCAACCAGTGCAATGCCTGGAGGCACTGATGGGATATGCTCTCTGCGATTCGTCCCCATAAGGAGATGGGCCACCGCATTTTATACCAGTTGCAGCTTCCGAATCATCACCATGGGCAGCCACACGTAGAGCTCGTTGCAGCAGTCTAACCTCGAGGTGACGAATGCATGGATGACAGTGGCGAGATTGAAGTCTGAGACATATGAACAGAGCTTCTTCACCAGATGTAATTGACAAAAGGCACCCGTGGCCACAGCCAACACCTGCTGATCCAGGTACAGTTGTGAATCCAGGAGTACTCTCAAGCTCTGCACAAATGGAACCATTGGAGGATGGACACCCCCCGCCCCCCGATAACAGGGGCTCTCCCCCTAGATCACTGATTCCGCCCACTAGCATCACCTCTCTCTTGTCGGGATTGAATTTCAAGCAGCTTGACCTTATCTAATCCCCCACAGCAGCCAAACACCAGGAAAGCAACAAGACTGCAGGGCCTGAGTCGGTTGAAAAGGAAAGGTACAGCTGGGTGTCACTGGCATACTGATGACAGCAGACCCCCCCCAGCTGTACATGACCTCCCCAAGCGGCTGAATATGAACATTGTATAAAAGTGGGGACTGCTAGCAATCTGTTAGCCATAACCAGGGCCCCGAGCCAAACGCGGGTCTGCGATTTGCAGATTTCCCGTGAAATTCCCCTCCCCCCATGGAATCTCCTGCCCCGCTTACCCCAGCGCAGAATTTCTAGCCTGCGCTGCAGGGAAGTGGGGCAGGAGATTCCACGGGGGAAGGGGAATGAACAAACCCTCGGGGCTTCCCCTCCCCAGCCTCCCCAGTTGCCAGGGCTTGCCTCCCCCGTTTAGATAATGAATTAACTTACCAGTGATGGCAGCAACAGCTGCTCCATCCAGCATACTTGTACTTCCTGGCCCCTCCCGACGGGGCCTCTCAGGGCAACGCAGCCGGATGACCTCATCCGGCTGCGTCGCCCTGAGAGACCCCGTTGGGAGGGGCCAGGAAGTACGAGCGCGCTGGACGGAGCAGCTACTGCTGCTATCACTGGTAAGGCAATTCCTTTTCTAAAAGGGAGGGGGGGAGTCAAGCAAGCCCCAGCAGCTGGGGAGGGGAAACCCCGGCAGCTGGGAAGCCCTGAGGGTTTGACCAGTGCGGGGGGAGGAGGCAAGCCAAGCCCCTCCCCCCGGCATGGTAAATCGCGCTGAGGCGCAGAATTGGGCCCTGACTCCCGTGGAATTTTTAAAAAAATTCCGCAGAAGAATCGGGGCCCTGGCCATAACAGGAACAAAGACCATCAGTAGACTTTAAAATTTGAGAGAAAATCTGAACTCTCGTCCGCCTTGCCCCCACCCTCCACATCTTCAAGTCCCTCCTCAAAACCCACCTCTTCCACTCCGCCCTTCCTAACTCCTGCTAAGCATCCCCCCCCAGGATTATCCCCCACCTGTTATCTGCATACTCCCAATTACGGTAACCAAGTCAAGAATATGTACCTGAGCTCTCACATCCTCATGAATGTTGCATCCCTTGTCTCTCTCTCTGTTCCCCCTTCCCTGTCTCCTTCTCCCCTGTCTTTAGATTGTAAGCTCTCAGAGCATGGAACAATGACCTAGCCAAGTCAGCAGCTCAAAAAGGAAATGCAAAAATATTGGAAGATGTGGAGGATGTGCTTTGGGTGATGTGGGAGACCAGTTGTGAATTAGATCCTTGCCCATCTTGCCTGGTAAAATCACTCGGATTCACTATGATTTCAACTCTGCACTTATCACACTAGGAGAACCAGAGGTTATGGAAGTCATGCCTTGTCCAGTTTTATAGGATCAATTTCAGTTGATGACACCCACTGATGTGGTCAAGACCCTTGAGGCTGGTTAGGGTCACCACTTGTGAATTAGATCCATGCCCATCTTGGCTAATTAAATCTTGCCGACAGACAATGGGGCCTTTGCTGGCGGGGGTGGTCAATGCCTCCCTTCGGGAGGGCAGAGCACCGGGCTGTCTCAAAGAGGCGGTGGTGCGGCCTCTGCTCAAGAAACCATCGCCTGATGTTGACTCCCTTGCCAGCTATCAATCTGTCTCTAACTTTCCCTTTTTAGAGAAGATTATTGAGCGGGTGGTGGCTCAGCAGTTGCAGGTTCATCTTGATCGCATTCGTTTTCTTGATCCCTCATAGTTGGGATTTCGTCCGGGCCATGGCACAGAGACTGTGCTTGTGGCCTTGGTGGATGATCTGCGCCAGGAGACGGACCGGGACCGCTCGACCCTGTTGGTCCTATTAGATCTGTCAGCTGCCTTTGATATAGTTAATCATGAGATGTTGGTGGCGCACCTGCGGGAATGTGCAGGGGTGGGTGGGACTGTTCTTGAATGATTCCGCTTGTTCCTGACCGGGAGAACCCAATGAGTGGTACTCGGGGAGTGTTTTTCATCATACCGAGACCTCATGTGTGGTGTCCCACAGGGTTCGGTGTTGTCCCCCTCTTGTTCAACGTATATATGCAGCCTCTCGGCAAGGTGATCAGGAGGTTTGGCGTACGGTGTCACCAATATGCTGATGATGCTCAGCTATACCTCTCTTTTTCAACCGACCCAGAGCCCGCAGTCTCCGTGCTTACTCGGTGTCTGACGGCTGTGGGGGATTGGATGAGGGCTAATCGACTGAAGCTGAATCCTGACAAGATGGAGGTGGTGGGGAAGGTGCTGGTGGGGAAGGTGATGGTGTTGATGGAGTCTGTCCTCCGTTGGTTTCCCAGGTATGGAATCTGGGGGTACTCTTCAATGCGCAGCTCCGCCTGGATGTCCAGGTGGAGGCTGTGGCGAGGGGTGCCTTTTGCCAATTACATCTGGTACGTCGGCTTAGGCTGTACGTTTTGGATTCCGACCTGGCCATCATCATCCATGCTTTCATCACCTCTAGACTAGACTATGGTAACGCACTCTACGTGGGGCTACCCATGGTGACGGCACGGACGTTGCAGCTGGTGCAGAATGCGGCGGCCCATCTCTTGGAACTGGGCCGCCGGAAGCACATTACACCGGTGCTCCGTTCTCTGCACTGGCTGCCGATAAGTCTTCCGAGCCCGATTCAAGGTGTTGATTTTAATCTATAAAGCCCTAAATAGTCTGGGCCCTGCCTATATGTGAGACCGCCTCACCCCCCGGGTACTGGTCCAGCCCCTGCGGTCATTGGGGGATGCCCTCCTTGTGGTCCCCTGAGTTTTCCAGGGAGCCACACAGGGGAGGGCATTCTCGGTGGCCGCGCCAAGGCTGTGAAACTCCCTTCCGGTGGGGGTGCGTCTGGCCCCGGACCTTCCGTCCTTTCATAAAAGCTGTAAGACCTGACTGTTCCACCAGGCATTTGGCCGGGGACATGGTAGGGGGGGAGGAGAGGGATGGGGGTATAATAATATGTTTTATAGTTTTATGATTTTAATTGTCAATATATATATTGTTGTGAGCCGCTCTGAGCTCCCTGTGGCAGGAGGGGCGGGATACTAAATGCTTTAATAATAATAAATAAAGCCAGCCAAGATACGTTGGGGCCATTGCTGGCTGGGGTTGTCAACGCCTCCCTTTGGGAGGGTAGGGTGCTGGACATGCTTAAAAATGTGGCTGTAGAGACCTTGCTTTAAAAACCATCTTTGGATGCTGACTCCCGAGCCAGCTATTGCCTTGTCTCTAACCTTCCATTTTTAGGGATTGCCTGACAAGTTCAGGCTCATCTTGATGCTGTCTGATTGCTGGACCCTTTTCAGTCAGGATTTCATCTTGGGTATGGCACAGAGACTGCACTTGTGGCCTTGGTTGATGACCTGCGCCTGGAGATTGACAAAGGGAATTGTACTCTGTTGATCTTGTTAGATCTTTCAATGGCTTCTAACAAAGTTGATCATGAAGTGGTGTTGACACGACTGCGGGACTGGCAGGGGTGTGTGGAGCTGCTCTTGGGTGGTTCTGTTTTTTCCTATCAGGGAGGTCTCAGCGGGTGGTGATGGGATGATTGCTTGTTGTCTCCGTGGGGTCCCGGAGGGTTCCAACTTGTCTCTCCACTTGTTCAATGTGTATATGAGGCTGCTGGGCAAGGTCATTTGGAGGTTTGGTGTGAAGTGTCATCAATGCACTGGCTACCTACAGTCTTCCAGGCCCAATTCAAGGTGCTGGTATTAACTTAAAACCCCCTGAAAATTCTGGACCCTACCTTCTTGAGAGATTGCCTCACTCCCAGGGCCCCAGGGTTGTTGGGGGATGCCCTCCTGGAGGCCCCAAGATATCAGTGGGTTGCCACGGACAGGAAGGTGTTCTCTGCGGCTGTGCCTGTGCTGTGGAATTCGCTTCCCGGAGAGTCCGCCTCTGCCCAGATCTCACCTTCCGGCAGCAGTGTAAGGCCTTCCTCTTCCACCAGGCATTTGGTGGAGGGGATGGGTAAGGGGGTATAGGGGAGAGGGATGGGTTATGGGGTACAGTTTATAATTTTCTGTATTTTTATTGTATTAATGACTTTTTATATTTTATTATGTGAGCCAGCTCAAGCTGCCTGAGGCAGGAGAAGAAAGAAAGAAAGAAAATATGCTGATGGCACAGCTTTACCTCTTGTCTTCATCCAACCTAGGTCCTGCAGTCTTGGTGCTTGCCCATTGTCTGGACTGGATGAGGGTGAACCAATGGTGGCTGAGTCTTGACAAGACTGAGGTGATAATGGTGGGCTAGCTCTGTGACTTGGAGGCGATTGGGACTTGTTATTGATGGGGTCTGGTTCCCTCTGATCACTCAGGTTCACAGCTTTGGAGTGCTTCTGGACCCTATGATGCACCTGAACCATCAGGTTGCAGTGGTGGCAAGAAGCGCTTTTCGCCAACTCCATCTGGTGAGGTGGCTGTAGTCTTTTCTTTCCAACTCAGACCTTGCCACCATTACCCATGCTTTCATCACCTTGAGGCTAAACTATTGCAATGCACTCTGTGGTGACTGTAGACAGTGCAGAATGTGGTGGCCCAGCACTTTTCAGGGATGGGTCGCTGGGAGCACATTACACCAGTGCTCCAGAGTCTACACTGGCTACCTTATAGCTTTCTGGGCACAATTCAAGGAGCTGGTTTTGACCTTTACATCCCTAAATGGCCTGGGCCCCGTACATCTAAATGATTGCCTGTCCTACCATGCTCTGTCACAGCCCCTGTGGTCGGCCGGGAGCACCCTCTTGCAGGTTTCTTCGGTTACTCTGTTGCCTGTGGGGCAGGGGGGCATTCTCTGTCACTGCCCCAGTGTTATGGAATTCCCTTCCCCCGGAGGTTCACTCAAGCCTGAGCATCTTCCAGAGGCAATGTAAAGTGTTTTTGTTTGGGAAGGCATGAGGCAGGCAGGGATTGGAAATGGTTGGGTGGTTGTGGGAAGCAATTTTTTTGGGGGTGGGGTTTCTGGTGCTGAGAAGCTTGGGTTTTTAAAAAGTTTTAGTAGTTTTTTTTTATAAACAATTTGTTATATATGATGCCCTGAGCTGTCATGGGAAGGGCACCATGTAAGTTAAAATAATTTTTTTAAAAAATAATTAAAATAAAGAATTAGAGCTACTGAGGATCTACTACCAGAAAAGCACATTTTAAAGTAAATGTGAAGAAAATGAACCACATGAATTTCCAAAAGTAAACAATACATAGGTGAATCATCCCCTACCCCCATTTTAAGAAGCCTTATAGAACCCCTGCCCAGCCCCCACTATCAATAATTACCACTCACATATGTCCTTACATCTACATGTCAATTTAGCATCAAAAACATGAAGAAAATTACAGCTAGTTGGGAAAATTTCCAACAACTATCAGCTATTTTACCAATATAAAATGGCTTTTCTATCAGATAAAAATATTAATGGAAAACGTTTTTCTCCCATTGTAATTTTCCTCAGGGTAAAAGCCCCCCACTGCCCAAGTTTAGCTGTTCGAGTGTTTGCCACTGGGGAAGCTTAGCGATCTGAGGAATCCCAACCATTTTTTCTTCCCTGACCCGGGATGCATTAGGAGAAATCTCTCCCTACAGCACAAAACAAGAAGGTTCCCAGGAGCAGAGGGAGTACAGACAGTGATGAAGGCAGAAAGGAACAGATATTCTGTTTTAACAGGAAATCACAAACCCCCTGTTTTTCATCACAGTGATGCAAAAATATAGTCACTTTCAGAATTTTGCATGGAATGGGAAGACCCTTTTTGAACCAGCCACATACAAAATAATAGACTACTATGGACACAATCCAGCACCCATTGTCAATCCAGCACCCATGACGGATTTCAATGGGAGTTCAATTATACCCATATCTACCTGCAACTTATTGTTATTGTTCGCCACCCTGAGCTGCCATTGGGGAGGAGGGGGCAGGTTATAAATCATGGAAATAAATAAATCAACTTCCCTTCCATTACCAAACTAAAAGCAGAATAACCAAGAGAGAATTACTTAGCAACACTTCTAGTTCAAAATACAGCAGCAATTATGAAAATAAAACTCTGCAATACATTATCTTTAGCAGATCAAAATATTTTGTTCCCCAAGGGCAAATCTATTTGAACATATTGGCTGAAGTATATCGCCATGCCAGCCTGTGAGAGAAATGTGCATTACCCTGCAATAGATTTTAAATGATTAGGGGTTAGGATATTAATTCCAGTAGTATACAGTAGATGCAATAAACCAATAAAATTTGATAATATTTAGATAGTTTACCTAGGAAAAAACTCTACGCTGTTAGTGAGTATATACATGTATGTATATAAAGTATTTCATCCCTATACAATATTAATATATATTAATTTTATATATTTATTTACTTTGAGATGGTATGGGAGATTATAGTTTCATAAACACAGCTGCTGCATGGAGATTTTCTGCATTTTATGCTATTATGATCTTATACTGGTCACATTAAGCAAACACAATATGCTTTGTAAATGTGCACTATATTAGAAATTATTGTATTTTTGTTTCTTTTTATTGGTAAATTTAACAGAGACTAAAACTCAATTACAGCAGGTCAGTATACTGGTACCTATTCTATCAAGTACATAATCTATATCAAATACTGTACACATTGGTGGGAGGAAGGGGAGGAAATTCTCTCATAGAGTGAAAAAACAGCTTTGGTATAAAAACAAACCCCAAACTATTGCAGGATTTTGCCACATGAAAACCATGAAAAATTGAAGAAACGCAGCAGGGTTGACACAAAGTGTCAAGAAATGACAAACACCATTAGTACAACAGCTTTCCTAAAAAACAAACAAACAACAACAAGAAGAGATATTTCCATGCAATTGTATTCTTAGAAAACTGCTGTAACCAGGCCTCCCCTTTCCCCTGTCTGGGACGTGGTTCAGACAGGAAAGGATAGGGAAGGAATTCCTCCCGGCAGAGCTTGGTATGCAGCTTCACTAGCTGTGCTTGGTTCAGCAGGATCATGAGAAGTTGGGTGCCTGACTGGAGACAATAACATGATTAGAAAAACGAACGAACGAACGAACAAAAGTATGTTACTTCTACTCACATTGCTTCCAGGGGCTTATGCGGAGTCTCCTTGGCACTGCTTCTAACAAGAGTTAGAAGACTAAATGACTTGGGCCTTGCCTATCTGAGGGACTGCCTCCCGTGTCTCAGAGTGGCCCTTGCGGTCATCGGGGGGCGCCCTTCTGGAGGTTCCCCACTATAGATTGGTGGGGACTGACAGGTGGGCATTCTTGGCGGTCACACCTGTGTTGTGAAGTCCATCTCAGCCCAAATCTTCTCACCTTCCGGCACCAATGTAAGGCATGGCTCTTGTGCCAGGTTTTCGGTGATGGGGAGAGGTTTGGTGTGTACGGGTGGGTACGTTTTCTTTGGATTTTTTTGTACCAGAATGGGTTTTTATTGTTTTATACTATTTCTTTTGTTTTTGTATTTTTGTATCATTATTGTATTTTATTTATTTATTTATATTAAAATTTATATGCCGCCCCGTCCTGCTTCAGGCATCTTGGGGCGGCTAACAACATTTAAAAACATATTAAAAAAACAGCAATAAAGTTACAATTAAAAACAACCTAAAATCCCAAAACCAACAACCCATACCCACCCTAACCCAACCCACCCACCCCATCTCCCTCGGTGCAACAGCCAGGTCTTAACACTATCTGCAGAAATAGGGGAGGTCGGTGGTCAAGCGGACCTCCAACAGGAGAGAGTTCCACAGCCACGGCGCAGCCACAGAGAATGCCCTCCAAATGGTTGACAACCGGGAAGCTTCGGGGACTTGTAGGAGCCCCACCCCCCGGCCAACCGCAGGGGTCAATCCAGGACTCGGAGGGTGAGGTGGTCCTGTAGGTAGGTGGGGCCCAAGCCGTTTAGGGCTTTAAAGGTTAACACCAACACCTTGAATTGAGCCCAGAAGACTATCGGCAGCCAGTGCAGAGAGCGAAGCACTGGTGTAATGTGTTCGCGTCAACCTTTCCCAGTCAGGAGAAGGGCCACTGCATTCTGCACCAGCTGCAGTCTCCAAACCAGCACCAAGGGTAGCCCCACATAGAGTGCGTTACAGTAGTCCAGTCTCGAGGTAATAAAAGCATGAATGATTGTGGCCAGATGCAAGTCCGAGACATATGGCCTAAGCTGATGTACCAGATGTAACTGGCAAAATGCCCCCTTCGCCACAGCTGCCACCTGGACACTGAGGCGGAGCTGTGGGTCAGGAGCACCCTCATACTCCAGACTTGAAAAACCAGGGGAGGACGGACCCCAACAATGATGGGGGCCATCACTCCCTCGGCTTTCCCCATAACAATCAGCTCCATCTTGTCAGGATTTAACTTCAGGTGGCTCACCCTCATCCAATCCCCCACAGCTGCCAAACACCGGGTAAGCCTTTCCCGAGGGAGATGGAGTGGGTGGGGTGGGTTGGGGTGTGGGGGATGGGTTTTATACTGTTTTAATTGTAGTTTATAATTGTTTGTTTTAATATGTTTTAAAATGCTGTGAGCCGCCCCGAGATGCTGGAGGCAGGAGGGGGTCGCATATAAATTTTAGATTATTATTATTTATTATTATTAACAAACATTTATATAGCGCCAGCAGTGTACCTGGCACTTTACAAAGTAATAAAATAGACACGGTCCCTACCCCTAGGGCTTACAATCTGAGCGACAGGAGCTGGGGAAGAGACGTAGGAAGGGGAACAGAGGGAGAGACAAGGGGTCTAACATTCATGAAGATGCGAGGTCTCAAGTGCACGTACTTGGCTTGGTTACAATGAGAATGACAGCAGACATGTCCATGTGGCAAGGATAAGGGTAAACAGACC
>QEPC01012655.1:1895141-1910768 GCA_003113815.1 Sphenodon punctatus | reverse complement strand
CTTCCTGAGCGCATTCTGCACAAGCTCCTTGTATTCACCTGCAAAGCCCTTCACAACCTCGCTCCTCCCAACCTCTCTGCCCTGATCTCCCTCCGAACCCCTGCTTGAGCACTCCGCTCCTCCTCCATCCTCTCCCTCACCTCCCCTGCTCACACAACCGCTTTCGTCCCTTCTCCCTCGCTGCCCCGCATGCCTGGAACTTCCTCCCTGCCCTCATCCGCTTGGCCTCCACCCTCCACACCTTCAAGCTCCTCCTCAAAACCCACCTCTTCCGTTCCACCCTTCCTTACTCCTGCTAACCATTCCTACCCAGGATTATCCCCCATCTGTAAACTCCCAACTTACTGCAATCAAGCCAAGAATGTGTACCTTGTCTCTCACTCTGTTCCCCCTTCCCTGTCTCCCCTCCCGCTGTCTTCAGATTGTAAGCTCTCGGGCAGGGACCATGTCTATCTTACTCTTTGTAAAGTTTCAGGTACATTGCTTGTGCTATATAAATGCTCATAATAATAAATAATAAGAATAATAATATGACAGCATGAGAAAAATGCTGGTTTTGAAGCTGCTGCACAGAATAATTGGGAACTCTCAAGTTTTCATTTGTGCAATGTTTATTTTTAGAACCAATGTCGCAAAGCAGCATCTTTTGCTCAGATGTTGCTTCTAGAACTCAAAGTGCATTAGTCATTTGTGAAGTGGAATTTGAATCTTATTCAGTGGATGTGCAAAGAGAATTTAGGAGCCATCCAAAAAATTTCCAGATACGCAAAAAAGGGCAAAGCAGTTCAAGCAGGATTCAGTGAACTGAAATAATGAAGACATTTTGGACTGGTGACAGCAGGTGTTCTAAATACATCTATCCAGATGGTCAGCACTCGCTCATATTTCTGAATAGCTAATTACTTTTGCAGGATATAGGTTTTAGAAGGCAATGTTTACCTGCAGGCATTTGTGTAAAAGATTACAGATATGGTAAGGATTATCATGCAGATAAGCCCTATAAAAGCATGGCTTTTTCACACATGGCTATCTATGGCTAAATAGATATTTGCTCAAACTCCACTGAAATCAGGGGAAATATCAGATCCATATTTAATACTTGTGTACCTACTTTTCTTACTCTATATGTTTTTATTCATTCTACTGACAGCTTATGAGTGACTCTGAATGCATAAGATTTAGTAAAAAAAAATCTTGCAGAGTTCAGGGAAAATCTCGGCAATCCCATTATTCAGCAAATGAAGACTAGACATATAGGTAGATTAAAATGCCATGTTAATTTCTTACAGATTAAACTACTCTGTTTTGGATGGATCCCAGGAGGTTACTTCAGTGCCAGTACCAAAATTTCTTCTTTGTAAAAAGCCACTACAATTTGCATGGATGTCTATATACACTCCATTTTCTGAACCCTGCTTCCGGATATGAAAGGTAAGTGCATTCGGTTCTAAGATTTGTGAAGCAGCAAAAGTAATTCATATTATGTACCTAAATCTAGTCAAATACTAGTATTGTCTCTCATGCTATCTGTACAGCTCTCCATCCATTCTGCTAATTAACAAAGAGCACCTGATTCTTATCTACATGTAGGCCACATTATACCACCCTGGAACTTAAGGAGGGATTAGGAGATATTGTCCCTGCACCCTGGAAGAAGGGAAACCAAATTGAGTTTAAACAGGACAGTATTTATTAATTTTTATCCAAAAACAAGGGACAATTTCCCGTGCAACTCGGGTCCAGCAGACAGCCCCATTTCTGCCACTTTCTGTGACTAGACTAAGCCAGACTCCTCCTTTTCCCTTGTAACTCCCCCCCCCCCCAAGATGTACAACCTGGGTAGGGGGGACAGCAACAGAGCACCCTGCAGTGGCCCATGGAGCAAGGATAGGAGGGCTGCAGTACACAAGGGACCGCATCTGACCTCGAGCTAAGCTTGTGATGCCCACTACCATTCTGGGATGGAAGTGTGCGTCAGGCCTACACAAGATTCATATGCCAGGCCCCAGTTCCAGCCTCTTTACAAGGTGAGGCAGCCCCAATTTCCCATGTTAAAATGCCCTAAGGACCCTTTCTGTGACTAGACTAAGCCATCCCCCTCCTTTTCCCCTTTGACTCCCCTCCCCCCAAGATGGACAAATTGGGTTGGGGGGACAGCAAATGGGCACCCTGTGGTGGTCCATGGAGCAAGGATAGGAGGTCCACAGGACACCTGGGACCAAATCTGATTTATATGCCAGACCCCTCTGGCATATGAGCTGGACTGCCACCTGCCAACTGAGCAGATTCTTTTATAAACAGGTATCAGATTGCTCCCCCGCTGAGTACGACAAATAGAAAACAGAAACCACCCAAATAAAATGCCCCATAACCAACCAAATTGAGAAAGCTGCACTGTGGAGATGGTGAAAAATCAGGCAAGACCCATTCCAATTGGGCATGCCTGTAAAAACTTCCTTCCCGGCCCCAACAGGTGACCCACAATAGCTCACAGTGAAACAAGGGGGTGGGTGTTTCCATGGCTCATCTAAGAATGGTGGAGGGAGGCCATGGACCTTAAATTTGGTGCCACAGAAGTCCCGTCTCATGAGACTCACCCTGCGTGCTCTTCCATGGTTGCATGGGAAACCAATAGACTGCCCTTAACCCCACCCAGCCTTCTTCCATTTCAAAAGGAGTGGGGGCATGACAAACTGCCCTCTCCTCCACCCATTTGGGTGGGAGTGGAGACGGGGGTTTTACATTAATTTTAAAGCTCTTTTAATAATTAGAGCAATGTAAAAGCAGACACAGGCTGTGATCCACAAGCAGCTTACTCTGGAGTCAGTCCACTGAAGCCCCCTGGGGGCTATTCCATAGTGAATCACCGCCACAGTGTGAATCACACCCACTGAGTCCCGTGGGCACAGTCTTCCCTAGCAACACTTCAGAAACCACCCAATCTACTTTGTATCTGTTGACACTGTTACTTTAAAAATAAAGTATGCCATTACAAATATTCTAACCGAAACCAGAGATAAACAAACATGAAGAAACTAAGAGCCTTTTGTTTCCTTATGCAAAGCTGTCTGAATTCAGTGATTACTATCTTAGTGAGAGCACACAGTGGACTTTAACCCTTTAATGGGTCTAGGGCCACTTCTGTTAAGAGCAAAAAACAGGTTTGGTGACTTTTATTCCGGTTTTTGAAATACAGGAATGAAAGAATCTAAAACTTTCCTAAGCAAGGGGAAAAGCTATTAATATTTTCCAAAACTATATGCAAGGGTTTTTTCTTTTCATATTTAAATAGTACTATACAACAAGAGATATTAGTGTACTAATTCAAAACTACTAAAAAGGTCATGATGACTTAACTTCAGTATTTATTTAGTAAATGGCAGATACTTTTAAACAGGTATCAGACTGCTCCGTAAAAAGCAGCTGCAGAAGAAATGGCAATCAGCTGAAACAGAAGTTTCCACATTGAATAATATATTACAAAATTATATTGCAAGTCCCTTGGGGTAGGGACCTGTCTATAACTATTGGTTGTACAGTGCCAAATGCACTGCTGGTGCCTAATATTAAAAATAATGTCTTCCTTTTCAAAATTAAGTGCATTATGGCTAGCCCAACATTTATTTATTTATTGCTAAACTGCCAGGTTGCTCTATTACTACTCTATTACTATTCATAAATACCTCAAATCTCCTCCTGAAAACTATTCACATACATACTATATTTTAACTATATAAAGCTTTATTTTAACTACTTAAGGTTTTATACTATCCCCAACAGATACTGCTTAAACTATCATACTTGGCAAAGATTATGAGTTTTATAGCACTCTGATGTAGGCATCCTGGAGTCAACCTTCCAACTACATTGAGGTATGACTCTGTCTTGAGAAGTGATTTTAAAATGAGGTCAACATACGTTGTATTTCACTAATCTGATATTAGACTTGCCCAGTTTAAAAATAAATAAAAACATGATTTAAAAAAAAAATGTTACAGTCCAGGAGCTACAAATCAAAATGAGTTATCTTCCCTATCACGCTCTAAAAATATGAACTGTACATCAAATTTGGCCTCAGGATGTTACCAGTGCAGCATTAGTGTCCTCAGACAATACCCTGCAAGCTAATATTGTACATAGCTACTGAAGACTTTACCTGGAACATGCCCAGGATATGGATAACCATTTTTGTTGCTGTGATCTAATTTCCTTGGGTGACATCTCCCAATGTTACTCACCAGCAAGGATTTAAACTTGAACCTCTTGATTCAGAAGAATGAGCCTCTATCATTTGAATTAATGGACTAAATCCCTTAGCTTATCATAGAACTGGAGCCAAAGAAAAACCTCACCCAACACAACTCCCTCCCACTACACATCTTCCCCGCCAAGAGCCTGGAGGAACAGCCAGGTCTTGCACTAATGGCAGAAGGAGGGCAAATCCGGGGACAAGCGTTCAACAGCCTCGGGGCAGCCACCAAGAGCCCCTTCTCCATAGTCCAGAATACCTGGGGGGCTTCAAGGAGGGCACTCCTGGCAGACCGCAGGGGCCGATTCAAGACCCGGGGAATTTATTTATCTGTTTATATAAAATTTTATATCTCGCCTCTCCCACCCAAGGCGGCTCGAAGCGGCTAACAATCAAAAAATAAAAATATTAGATACAAAATGTAAAATAATAAAAAGCAAACGTTAACAGTAAAAAGGGGAAAGTCAAACATTAAAACTCCTACCACCCTATCCCTCATCCTCCCTCCCTTCATCCAAACATATCGTAGATGGTTTTTTAGTTTCTTTTGCAAAAAGATGTCCAGGTTTTTTCAGTCTCTTTTTCAAAACGATGTCCAGCGTTTGGGATCCAACACCCTTTGTTGGCAGAGTTTATTTATTTTTGTAATTTATACCCCGCACCCTCCTGTAACCAGCTCGGGGCCTGAATTTCCAGTCCAAGTCTGAGAGTATCAAACACCAAACCAACGCAGGTCCAATGCAGCTGAAGGTGGTTCCATACAGTGATGTTAGGGAGGTGTGCAAGGCATGGAGTTGTGTTAAATGAAGGGAAGCAATAGCATTCATGTATGTTCCCTTCTACTAAGAGCAGAGCCACCATTGCTGTTGAGACCAAAATGGCCTGATTGTTGGCAGAAATGGGTGGCCATACCTCCCCTTTAAAAGAGGGCACATATGAAAAATACATAGTGCAGGGCTGCACTGGAACCAATGTAGCCCTGCAACATGTAATTTTCATAAACGTCCTCTTTTAAAGGGGTGGTATGGGCACCCTAAGTGAAGTCCAACCCAGATCAGAAGCTTTCAGTCAGATCCAGGTTGGGCTGTGGGCTTCCAGTTTCTTTCAGTGCCATAACATTCGTTCTTCCTAATACTTAACCTGTCATCTTTTTTTTTTTTTTTCCAGCTTTAGCTCATGCTTCCTACCCAAACTTCAAGGTTATTGAGAAACATTAAGCTTTTTCCTTGTTGCACTTCTCTCTGGACCCAATTTAATTTGTCTATGGGTGATTTCAGAAGTGACGTGTTCCAATTCATCACAGTGAATCCCACTCTGGTGTGAATGGATTCACCGCGGGCTGTGATGACACGTGCGGCCCCAACAGAAGTGACAGGATCGTGACCACCGTCCGGGGGCAATCAGAGAGAACATGGGCCGAGGGAACACAACAGACATGCAGTGGAGACGTGGACCGCAGTTCGAGCCCCAGAATGCACCGCGGTTGGGGTCAATTCCTTCCACCGCGGCTGTGGGTTTCCGTTCAGAAGTTACTTTTCATTCACCCCTGCCGTGGTGACCATTCACCACACTTCTGGACCTCCTCCCGCCCCGACCTCACAAAGCGTGGTTAGCTTCACCCCGGGCCGCGTTTGACTGTGGTGAACATCTGGATGCAAGTAAACAGACATGCACGGCGCTTTCACCCACACACACACCCTGCATTTGACTGAGGTTGACTGTGGTGGACATTCACCACGTCACTTCTGAAATCACCCCCTATCTTTCTAAAAGAGAGACGACCAAGTATCTTATTTCTGTTGACATGCCCCAGAATGGTAAGAACATAAGTAGTGCCCAATTGGAATCAGACCAATGTTCCATCGAGCCCAGCATCCTGTCTCTGACAGTGGCCATTCTCAGTCGCTTTGGAGAAGTACACAACATGTCATAATGGAGTGATCATTCCTTGCTGTTTCCTCCCAGCTCCCAACAGTCATAGGCTTCATTCATGAAAACTACTTGGCTAATTGACTCCACTCTTCAATAACATATCTAATCCTTTTTAAAAACCCAGTTATGCTACTGGCCTTCCTCTAGTAACAAGTTCCACAAACGAATTGCATGTTGCTTGAAAAAATACTTCCTTTTATTTGTTTTAAACCCACTGCCAGTTAGTTTCATGGAGTGTCCCGCAGTTCTAGAGAGTGAACAACAATCCCCTTTTTACTTGTCCCACTTGACTCATGATTTTATAAACTTCTATCATATTCCCTCTCAGTCATCTTTTCCAAGCTGAAAAGCCCTAACCTATCATGCCTCTCCTTGTACGGAAGCTGTTTCACACCATTGATCATTTTTGCCACCATTCTCTGTACCACTTCCAGTTCTACTATCTTTTTTGGATGGGGTAACCAAAGTTGCACACAATATTCAAGGTGCAATAACACTAATAACAATAATAATAATATTTATTAAGACACCAGCTTTTGCAATGGTCAATAAATAAAAGTTATAGTACAAGTAAAAATACAACAAGGGAGTTGGGGAGACATTGAGATAAGTACAGAGGGGGAATATACGCCATGCTAAAATCCAGAGAACATCAATCGAGGCAATAGCAGCCCTAAGATCTATCGCACCACTTTATCACGCAGTCTAATGGCAAGAAACGTAAAAGAAGCAACTGCCTTCATAGTTTCCTCCTCCCGCATAGACAGTAACCTACATATTTTACAGACAAGTGACAGATTGTCTTCCTCTTTCCATAACGGAACCAGCCAAGTCTGCCTCAGGGCCTCATACAAAGGACATTCAAAAAGAAAGTGTTCCAAGTCCTCTAACTCAAGATTTGAACAAGGGCAAACCCGTTTTTCGTAGGGTGTATTGACATAGCGACCCTTGACAATTGCAGAGGGAAGCAACTGAAAACGCAGGCATGTAAAGGCTCTACGTAATGTAGGTTCCCTCAGAGCATCGAGGTATAGCTCAACTTTATGCAATTTCTTAAAGCAGCAAAGCCAGGGAGCAACCTTCCACAAGGCCAGAGCAGCCAGGTCATCCTGCCTCGAGATATCGCTTATCCTTAATTTCACCAAGCTTTTTTGGAGAGGTATACTTTTCCCCAAAAAACAGGAAAATGAAAGAATGGCAGTTGACATACATGCTGCTATTTGGGCAATCCAGGGGTAAAATGGCACTCCTGAATATTCCAACTCTTCTTTTAGACAGAGTGCGGGTAAAGAGGCTTCATCTACATTATTTAATTTGATCCAATACCCAAGAGGTAACTGTTTTCTGAGACAGTCAATAGCCAGAGTGCCCATCTCGACCATGACCGCTGGGGCTGGAACGTTTTGAGGCACTCTCAGGCACTTTCTTAGAAACATATTCTGAACAGTTTCAAGAGTCCAAACATCTGTTGAGAACGTAATCTCAGAGCCAAAAGTCAGAATGGACTGAACTTTTGCTCTGAATACGCTCAAAATGAGCGAAGTGCTAATCCCAGCCGTATGCGTAGCCTTTGTAGGCTGTCCTAGCTTTTAACGCAATTAATTTTTTGTGTCTCTCCTACAAGCCATTATCTGATAAAGCTATTCCAAGATATACATATGAAGTTACCTGATAAACCAACTGTTTACAAGCCTTTTTCTTCCCCATAACCATTATCTGGAATTTTTGCAGGTTAATATCTATTTATTTTCTGCACAGTAATCTAACAAGGTCTCCAGAAGTTCGCATAATCCCTTCTTTGTCTGCAACATTAAGACATCGTCTGCGTACATCAGCGCGGGGAGAGGTCTGTCTTTAATCTTGGGTGGATGACAAGCGGAGGATACTAGTTTTTTGGTAAGGTTGCTTAAATATAGATTAAACAATAAGGGGGCTAGGACACATCCCTGCCTGACCCCTTCTGAATTTGTATCGGACTGAAATCACACTATAGATTTATACAGCAGCATTATAGTTTCAGTTTTATCCTCCATCCCTTTACAAATAATTCCTAACAATCTGTTTGCTATCTTGACTGCTGCCGCACATTAAGCTGTGGGTTTCAATGAATGTCCACAATGACTCCAAGATCCTTTTCCTGAGTTACAATCCCTAATATAGAGCCCAGCGTCATAGAGGGATAGTTAGGATAATTTTTTCCTATGTGTGTCACTTTGTACTTGACAACATTGAATTTCACCTGCCATTTACTTCCCAGGGTGATTTCACACGTGAAATCGCCACGCACCGGGATCCGTTTCGGATCCTGGTGAGGAATCAGTCCGGCCATCCTTTAGACGTGCCGGCCTGATTCCTACAGGGAATCAGGGAGGGGGCGAGGCTGCGTGATGTGTGGCCACACAGCCCCACCCCCCACGCTCCCCCCGGCTGCCTGCCCTCCGGGAGACGGACGGACACAGCAGCCAATTCGGCCGCTGCGCATGATCCCGCATCATGGTCTGGACCACAATCTGGACCGGTGGAAGGTAACAGATGTTACTTTCCACCGATCCCGGACCGTGGTCCAGCTAACCACAGTTCTGGACCTCCGGGTGGCTGGAGATCCAGAACCATGGTCAATGAGATTCCCGCCAGAGATTCACCATGGTGAACCTCTGGCAGGGATCTCTTTGGGTAATTTCAGACGTTACGGTACCGCAGCCACCACAGGGGGTTCACTGTGGTTGACCGTGGTATTGTAACGTCTAAAAATATCCCCAGTCTCCAAGTCTTGCAAGATCCTTCTATAATTCTTCACGGTCTGCCCCGGTCTTCAATATCCGATTCCTGAATAATTTTGTGTCATCTGCAGATTTGAACACCTCACTCTTTACTCCCTTTCAAGCAGTGATGTGGGTTTTCTGGAAAATTTAGAATCGGAAATTTTTTTCATGCAATTTTTCTTATTTACATTAAAATTAATGTGCATAAAATTTGCATAAGACAATTTTGAATCAGAAAACTTTCCTGTGCAAAATTCCCTTTGGCCTGGAAAATTTTCCACAGAAAAATGTGATAGTGGAAAATTTTCCACCCCACATCACTGCTTTCAAGGCCATTAATCAATATATTCAACAACACTGGTCCCAGTACAGACCCCTGGGGCCCCTCACTATTTACTTCCCTCCATTGTGAAAACTGGCCATTTACTCCTACCTTTTCTTTCCTACCCTTTAACCAGTTACCAATCCATCACAGGACACTACCTCTTGTCCCAATACTACTTAGGTTTCCCTCAAGAGTCTCTTATAAGGGACCTTATCAAACACTTTCTGAAAATCCAGATACACTATGTCAGCCAGCTCACCGTTACCCAACATGCTTCTTCACACCTTCAAAAAATTCCAATAGATTAGTTTGGCTTTGGTCAAATAAATTTAACTTTTCTGCAACAGCATCACATTATTAACTCATATTTAGTTTTGTGAAACACTAACTCTTTGCAGTACAACTGCCAAGCCAGTTATTCCCCATTTTGCAACTGAATTTGACTTTTCTTTGATGTGTTTGCCTTTATTGAATTTCATTCTGTTTTCTTGAAAATAAATACAAGTATTCAAGTTCTTAATGAGAATCTAGCTGAATCAATTAATTGATATTGGGTTATCAATAAGTGTCAATTAGGTCATATAATTCAGTCAATCATATAACTAGTATTTACTCTGTATATTCACACAGAATTAAAATTTAAATCACCAAATCAAAAGACCTGACTTCCCAGTGTATCTATTGTCCTGTAACTCAAAATTTTCTGCAGCTTTTGAAAGACAAAACACAGATTCTAATTCTTCCTGGGGTGCCAATACACTGGGAAACTTCCATAGACAAGAGTCAACACTACTTTCTAGAGTGTTAATATGGGATAGCCTACAGGCTTCATGACTATTCCATGCTGAGCACTGGCTGTGTTAACTTACCAAACCTGGAGGACTATCTGCTAGCTTTTAGACTTCATGTTAGGACAGAACATAAACATGAGACAATTTAAAACTCTTAGGAAGAATTCCTTCTGTTCCTTTCCCACTCACCCAACCCACATGCACGGTGTTTCAAATACGTGTGCACTTTCAGTACAGCATGCAACAACAGGTGACTTTAGACGGACGCAGGGGTGGTCAACCCTGGAGCAAATCTGGGTATGTCAACCCTGGAGCAAATCTGGGTATGCTGCTTGCAGCAGCACCTGGGTCCATTTTAAATGGATCTGGTGCAGCTGCTGCAGCCTGCAATCTACTTGTGCAGCACTCTCCTCCCCCACGCCATAGAGCTGTGGGCGGATCGGCTGCCACTCTAGGCTGCAGCCCACAGCTCTGTGGTGTAGCCTGGGGCAACCCCCAGCAGGAGACAGAGCTGCAGCAGCTGTCCACCAAGTAGATGGACCGGTTGGTGCTCCAGGTTTGGGCTGCTGCTCCGCTGGCAGTGTTCCAGGATGTCCCTGAGTACCGCTAGTGGGGCTGGAACACTCTGCTTCTGCTCCACCTGCACATCTGTAGGCCTGCCTTTACATGAACAGCTGCCCGAGTGTCAGGTGGAGCAGAACCATGAGTTCCATCCGAGTAAAGGCACCCAATGTTGAAAAAACCCCAACATTAGTGGGAACATTCCTCCAAAGCCCATAGCAGAAAACACACCTCTGTATTCTTGTGACACTCTGTGCTCTCTATCCTTTCCATCCCATGTTACAAAACCTTTAGTTCCTGGTGCCTCCAGCACATACCACATTTCTCTTGCTCTTCAACTGCATGCACCCACACCTTGCTCTTGCAGGTAGCAAGCAGTAAAGGCAGTCTGATGCATGGGATGGAGTGTCTGGTGTAGGGCTTCTCACCTCACCCAAAGGGAACAGTGCTCTTAGCCATATTTGCAAAATGCAAACTAACACACACATAACTAACGTGTATTGCTGAACAAGTCTTTTGAACTATCTTTGTAATTTAATAAATCTCAGGGTCATATTCACGTCACTCAACATGGGAAAACTTATGAGGCACATCATCATTTTTTCTAACACTCATTAGCTGAAAAGAAAAAACGGGAAGATTCCAAGGACAATCACTATTCAGTATCAAAAGGTCTTTCAAATGACATCTCCTCAAGTTGAAAACAGGAAGTAAACCAATTTAACATATTAAAATAAAAAGGTTTACAATACAGCTTGTTACACTCTGGAAACCAAATTTATTTCTTCTATTTTTAAAAAAAATATTCATTTAACTTGCAACAAACACACATTGTAGCAGGCTGATTAGGGGCATCCTGCTAAATAATGCACAGCCCCTTTAAGAGGTGGCGGTAACTTCACTAATGGAACATAGTAATGAGCACACCTTTGACACCAGGACAGGTGCATTAAAGATCAGAGCCAAGGTCATCAGGCGATTGGTGTGAGGGAGCAGCACTACGGTAAGAAGGGCTGTAGCTGAGCCTGGGCTGGCCAGAATAAGTGATCATGGCAAGCCCAGTGAGTCCAGGAGAAGTGAGAAAGGGCAAGTTGCCTGAGTTAGGCGGAGAGATGGCTGACCAGCACAGGCTGGTGGGGGAGTATACAGCCACTCCTACCTTGAACAAGCAGGCACAGGCAGCAAGACCTTATGAGGCGATTTCCCAGGAGTCATGGACTCTGATAGACGGCTGAGAGAAGGGAGGGCTGTCCTGGGCAGAAGATGACATCAGAGAACATCTGAGCTGAAGGGAGATCCCCTGGAGCAGAGCAACTAACAGTGGTATGAGCACCGGGGACTCAGGCGAGTCAGACTTTGGCCTGAAAGGTCAGAGCGCCAAAGGCGGACACCCTCCTAGGGACCTATGGAAAGAGTTCCCATGGATCTGAACATGGTGGTTCCTGGACCAGGGGTTCAAGCCTTTGTCCTAAGGGGGCTGGAGAGGTTTCCACCTAAGAGCCCAAGTGACCTGTTAGGTCCATTTAATGATGAGGGGAAGAAGTCAATAGAGACTCTTATTCAAGGTAGTTAAAACCTGAGCGGACTGTGAATAATTGTAGGAGGATCTTGCTAGCCTGGATGACTGAGCATCTAAGTAGCAGATGAAATTTAATATGGATGAGTGCAAAGTGATGCACTTAGGGAAAAATAACCTAAACTATATTATAGATGGTGCAATAGTGCCCTGTATTATTTAAGGTGATACACAGTTCTCATGCAATTCAATTCTTTATTTATGGCAAGGGCTCTTGCCATAGCCCATCGTAACCAAGCCAAATACGTGCACTTGAGACCTCGCATCTCCATGAATGTTAGACCCCTTGTCTCTCCCTCTGTTCCCCTTCCTAAGTCTCTCCCCCAGCTCCTGTCTCTCAGATTGTAAGCCCTAGGGGCAGGGACCGTGTCTATTTTATTACTTTGTAAAGTGCCAGGTACACTGCTGGCGCTATATAAATGTTTGTTAATAATAATAATAATAATAATAATAATAATAAGTACAAAACCCCGAAGGGGAATAAATCATCAAATAAACAACAATAAAAATAAAATATACAATACAATCATAAACATCTAATCACAAATAGGTTGATATTCCAAAATCAATATAGGATGTAAATTTCTAACAACTGCTACCCTACTCGCAAAAGCTGCCAGTCTATTTATAACATCAATTTCCTTATTTTGAAAAAGCCAAATCAGCTTTTTTTTTTGAGAAAAATGGGACTTTAAGTAGGATAGGAGCCAAAAGGACATTTCTAATATCCAAATAGTAAGGACATTCCAGTACGTAATGGATAAAGTCCTCGATCAGTTTGATCCAAAACGTACAATATATTTTTCGTTAGGGATGCCCAATCTGCGACCTACAGTCACTGCAGAAATCATCTGCCCAAAACGTAGCCTAGCAGCAGTTATGCTTCAAATTTAACTGCAGGTATTTTGCCATACCAGTCTCAGGTTTCCAATGTGTGTATAAGGGGGATATTCGAGAAACTCAGAGAGTAGCATAATTCTCCTGAAGGGCTGTATCTTCCACTTCTTTATATAGTGAGTCCTTCTTTAACAGAAAAAATCTAACATCTTTATATACTATTTATCCAAACCCAATTTTGTTAAGTGAATTTATAACAAATATTAACCAAGGGGACTGCTCAAGCGTAGACCGAATTTAATCATCTAGATAACACATTTTCATAATGCGATTTGGTCTGAGGGTCAAAAGATTAAACCAGAATTCAAAGCCCTTTTGGTAATTAGTGTTGATAATGCCTCCAA
The DNA here is from genome assembly GCA_003113815.1 of Sphenodon punctatus. Taxonomy (NCBI): domain Eukaryota; kingdom Metazoa; phylum Chordata; class Lepidosauria; order Sphenodontia; family Sphenodontidae; genus Sphenodon; species Sphenodon punctatus. The sequence continues at coordinate 1,897,331 of QEPC01012655.1, read as the reverse complement.
CCCCATTTCTGCTCTTAAAAGAGCTGCTGGTGTTGTACAGGGGAGGCCCAATAGTACCCTCAGAAATTTGTTTTGCGGAACCTCTGTGACCTCGTTTCACTGTCATAAATTACCTGGGAAACTACTTTGGCCTTAAAGGCTCTAAGTGCCGCAGGGACAGATCTTCTCACACGTACATCGTCAAACTTTTTGATGGCAAAAGAGGATTGCAGAGCTTTTAGCTTAACAGCTAACTGATGCTCTTTCCATCAAAAACTGGAAGAAAATATTACGCCCAGATATTTAAAGGACTTAACCACCTCAATTTTACTAGTTGCAATAAACCAAGAATGGTTTCTTGAGCTCCTATCCCATTTCATGATTTTGGTCTTGCAGTGGTTAATACAACTATTTTGGTCACAGAGATGGGCAAACTTAGATATAGCCCTTTGCAGTTCTATAGGGGTTTGTGAGATGGCTATAGTATCATCTGCATATAATGGAATTACAATATGCAAACCTAAAATCTTAGGGAGGATGAAAATTATTAATTTGCATATCAGAAATAATATCATGTATGTAGAGACTGAACAACATGGGACACAGAATGCACCCTTGACGTACTACCCAATTTGTTGAAAAACTAGCTGTTAGTCCCCTGCACTCCCATACTGGACATGGGCCCAAGTATCATGATGATATGAAATCAGCCATTTTAACAGATGGGAATCTATACCCATCAGGTATAATTTGGTCCAGAGTATTTCTCTGTCCACCATATCGAAAGCTGATTTCAAATCAACAAAAGCCACGTATAATTTGGTCTTCATCACCTTAGTATACTTGTGAATTGTATAATGTAAAATGTAGATATGATCTAACGTGGCATAACCAGCCCTAAATCCTGCTTGTTCCTCTCTCATAATATAGTTCTCCTGAATCCAAGCCCAAAGTTGCCATAGCAAAAACCTACCAAGAGGTTTGGCTACGATGTTTATAAGGGCAACTGGCCTATAGGATCCAGGATTTCTTCGTAGCCCTCTTTTATAAATGGGAACTATAAGGCTCCCTTTCCATTAATCTGGGACAAGGCCGGACACAAGAATATGGTTGAACCATGTTGTTAAGATAAGGACCCACCAGTCAAAGTGATCCTGAAAAAGCTCTGGAGGGAACCCATCCATACCTAGGGATTTTCCCTTCCTCTGGGACTTAATCAGCATCTCCATCTCCTGTTCTGTAACTACATATGGAGCAGTATCTTTAGCCAAATGAACCTCCAACAGCATGACTAATGCATATGAATATTGTTTAGAAAAAAATTCAACCCATACTTCAGGAGAAATATGGAAATATATCCTATTACTATAATGCCTTCAGTCTCTAGCCACCATGGACCAGAAAGCCCTGTTATCCCCTGTGGTATTGGCATGTTGTAAATTATCCCATTGGGCATACATATATAGTCTCTTTTTCCTTTTAATCATCTCTTTATAGAGCCTCTTATATTCTAAAACCTCCTTCCCAGAGCATGTCCCATTCCTTTTTAAATCTTTGATTTTATGATTCAACTCCCTTTTCTTATTCAAACAATCATCATCAAACTATGGGGCTCCTTCTTTGAATTTATTATCCAAATATAATTTCACATCCTAGTAGAATAGGGGATTCAATACTTCAATAATCCTCTGCATAGCTTTCAAAATATCTTCAGTACTCACCATCTTCATAGTTCTCATGCAATTTCCGCCTATCTTTAACATGGGATTTTTGGTTCACTTCACTTCCGGGTTGCGACTGACGTTGTTGCTGGAGATTTCTGCTTTAAGTAAGGGGTTTATCTTAATGTCAAAATGATAGAAAATTCAAAGAGAATCTGGAGTAATCTCTGGTGAATAAACTGGTGGATTTCATAGGAAAATATCCTGAATTAAAGAACACGTTAAAAGTCAATGTAGAAATCCTTACGTCACACATGCACATTCCTGTCTGCTAGAAACGTAGTATAAACATCGCTCAGCCATCGCTGTTTTCCTGCCTCAGTACATCCCCAGCCAGGTGGGCTGGGGCAGGGAAACGGCTTTTCTGGTGGAGGGAGGCCAGGGTAGGGGGGCAGGGCAGCTCAGGTGGGGAGGGCAGGGCAGGGCAGCTCAGGCAGGGGGGAGGAATAACTGGTGGGGGTTCAGGACAGCTTGGGCAGTGGGGGGGGGG
>QEPC01012655.1:1875553-1894671 GCA_003113815.1 Sphenodon punctatus | reverse complement strand
GGGGTGTGGCAGGCAGGAGGGGTTCACAGCAGCTCAGGTGGGGCTCAGGGCGGATGGGGGGCTAACGGCAGCTTGGGCAGGGGGTGGTGGTATGGCAGGCAGGGAGGAAGAACGCACAGCAGCTTGGGCGGGGTGAGTATGGCAGGTAGGAGAATTAGGGAAGACCCATGACACACAGGTGACTCTGGTTCAGGTGTTCCCTAGCTACTGGATTCAGCATGGCAGGGGGAAGCCGGGGATATAAACTTTGCAGGAGTTGAGGTGGTCCCATTGGTGTAAGGGAGCCTAGACAAACTGGTCTCTCTCTTGGTTAATGTCTCCCTGGTCTCCTACAAAGCTAACAGGAGGGAAAGCAGAGCTGGGTGCTTCTGTTAGAAGTATCCCGGATGTTGGCATCTGACAAAACTCATCAGAAAATGGTGCATGGTGGTGGTTTTCACAATTAAACCTCTAGCATGTAATGTTAAACCATTCAAAAACCTAACTAAATTCCAACATCTGAAAACCATCGCTTTTAAATTCAGAGTTAAGACTAATTAAAAAATAATAATTTCAGTTCTCTACCACCTAAAAATATGTTACTATTAGAATACGTCCTTTTCAAGTACAATCAAACTCAATCTCATACCTTTCATTAATAACGCTGTCTATATCAAAGTTTTCAACATCCTAACTCTCATTCTTCCTTAAATGCCATCATTATAATATCAACAACAAAAAATTCCCACCACTTCACCATCTCTACTACTTAATAAATTCATTTTCATTCAAACACGTTAATGAGTTAATTATTTCTTACAATGTATCAACATATTTTATTTCAGGATTTCTAACAAAACTATACAATTTTTGTTTGTTTTTTTTGTACAAGAATGTTTGCTCATTATAGGAAAGGAGAAAGGAGCCGCATTCTTAGCTGAAAGAATTCAAAGTGGTGCTCATTTTAGAAACTTTAAGATAGAAAATCTCTGCGTTAAACATGAAGGATAAACTTTTCTTTTCTGGTAATAAAACTGATTTAGGACCCATCCTTTTCCTAGTGAAATCAATGGCAAAGCCCTTTCGACTATCTGGACCTGGAGCTGACAGTGCTAGGTGGTGCTTGCTAGTGCAGGGAGGAGGCATGGAAATTGGAAAGTGAGCACACAGCATTAGGTAGACTGTGCCAGTGGGTGGTGGAGGCAGGAGAGAAGAGCAGCATAAGTAGTTGCACAACAGAAGGAGAGGTGAGTAGAAAATGAGGGGTGGGCTGAGATGGGGCAAGGAGAAGCAGTAGGAAGTTGCAGGTCCAGGACAAGTGAGTGAGTCTGTGTGATATTCTGAGATTGTGTGTGTGACTCTTTGTGCGTGTGTGAGTGCTTGAAGGCAAGAGTAACATTTGATGTGAAGCTCTTTGGACTGGGAAGTTTGCTCACCCCTGTCATAGAGGAAGTGGTGTCCTACCACTAGCTTCATAGAGCAAAGATTCCTTTCAGTATGCATGCCTGTAAACCTTTCAGTTAATTCCAACATTTTAAATCTAGGACATGCATAATACTTGTGCTGTACACTCTATGGAAACATTCTGGGCATTGGTACACAGAGGAGCAGAGCAGGAGAGTCTTTCTGGGATAGATTTTAACTTAGGTATCTAACTCTCACTAGAAATCAACAGAAGATGAACAACTAAGTGTTACTTGTGCTTGTGAAAAATCCACCCACTGTGCCTCTAGGGTTCCTATATCCACGACTAGCACAACATTGTTTCATATCCTAACTGAAAGCTGTTGATTTCTGCTTCATCCCAAGTTGGCTCATCCATATTTGTAGAGATAACTTAGGGTTTCAGTATCATTCATTATCCTTCAAACAGCTGAACTTTTTTTTCAATTAGTCTGAGACAGGATGACAGAATGCTGGGCAAGATGGACTGCTGGTCCGACCCGGTATGGCACTTCTTATGTTCTTATGATAGTGCTATAAGAGAAATCCTAGTAAAACGCAACATATGGAAATGAAGCTGGAAACTAAACTCTATGTTATGTGGCCATTTTAATATTTCCTAGATCATAATCTAGATTATAATAATATTCTCCTAGACTATCACAAGGCTGAAACTGAGAGAATGGGATAGTTTTAAAGGTAAAAGATAAAGGATGCAACTCTTGGGTGATTTGGTATGTACAAACTGCTTGCTGTTTGAAACCCGCCCCCTTCCCCCACCCCCCTAGCATCTCCAGTCTTAACTGGGCTCACTTAGGTAAGATCAGATCAGCTTTCACCTTTGGTTCTGAAATGTATTCATTTGGGAAACTGAAATTTAGCATACAATGAGCCCTTTTATACTATGAGTCAGTTACACTATGGCCCTTTTCACATGAGACACCCCCACCCATCTCCATGCAGTTTCACTACGTGGAGATGGATGGAGGCACTCGTGTGAATGCTGCGGGGGAAGGGTGGGGGTGCGTGCACGCTCCCGCACTACACCCACCTCCATCCATCACCCACGCACAGAGAAATGGGATCCAATGCCTGATACTCCGCAGGTGGAGATGGATGTGCACCCGTGGGAATGGACGCACACTCACCACCACCCACTGCAGCCATATACCCATCCCCCACCCACTGCAGTCTGTTTAAAAGGCCTATGTAGTAGCTAGGGACTATAATGATTTGCACTCTAGAAATGACAGAGGTGAGGGATCTTTTGTCTACACCCCATACTGCAACCCTCTTTCCCATTTCAGAACCATCCTGAAGTCTCTCCCCCTTCCAACCAGAATAAAGCAAAGACTACTTAGAAAAAGGATAGGTGGCCATGACAAGTTGGGAACCTGTTTAAACAGAGAAATCAAGTCCTAATAACCATCTTTAATATTTATTAAAAATAAATATTAAATATTAGAAATGAATAAAATGGACATTTCCAGGGTGCTATATGAATGCAGCTTTCTTCCTTGAATACCCTCCTAGAAGATTTTTTTGGGGGGGGTGGGTGTCTTTTGGATTGAATACTTCCTTCTTCTTAAATGATATGCAAAATTGCATGAAGATCATTTTGCCTACGGAAGAGTTCCTCTTTAGCATGGAGGATAATTGTTGGCATAAGTCTCACTTGTATCCTGCCAAAGATCTACATGTCTATTGGCCAGTGTTTCAAAGTTTTGTAGAGTTGTTTTTTAAGAAAAAAAGCAAACTAATTTTCACCAGGAAGTAAATACAAATGAGATCAANAGCAGCTTGGAAGCAAAAGGAAGGAGTGAGACAGGACGATAGCTAGAAGGGTCAGAGGGGTCAAGTGTGGACTTTTTGAGAATAGGAGAGACTGTGATATCCTCTTCCTTATATGAAGATATCCTTCATTATCTTCCTTATATGAAGATATTCCTTATATGAAGATATCCTCTTCCTTATATGTCTACGTCGGTTTTTAGACGAGCAGGGGAATCTAGCAGATTGACAAATCCGCTCTTCAAAAAGTCACGCGGTGAGCGCCTACACGTACTACACGCTGCCATTGAAAACAGCGGTGCCCGATGGCTCACGCATTATTTTAAAAACTAGATTTGTAAAACTTTGGTTTTACAAATCCAGTTTTTAAAATAATGTGTGAGCTGCCAGGCCCCGCTGTTTTCAATGGCAGCTGGTGACTTCCAGTATGTGTAAGCGCTCACCGCGTGACCTTGTCAATCCGCTAGATTCCCCTGCTCATCTAAAAACGCCCTAAGTTTGTTCAACTGCACACCTGGCATACTTGGCTCAACGAGTATTATATTTGTACTCTACAATCTATCTTGATTCTCTGCCAGCTCACATACACCTGCCAAGAAGGTGTCATGTTGATAGAAGGGGATTAGAATAGAGAAGCGTTGTCAGGAAGCTGGAGATTCAGGAAGCATTTAAGTGAGCTCTACCTTTTCCTGTGATGAAGGTTACCTTTCTTGTGAAGATCTGCTAATATGCAACATTATTTTGAAGATGTGGATGATATCACTGGTGCACATTTCTCAGTGATGCACAAAACAAGCTTTACTTGCATAAGAGTATCCATGAATTACACACACCTGTCAGCCTCACATGCTCATTCAGCAAGTAGATTTTGTACACCTTAGACATTTTCAATTATTTTGTAGTCCAATACCTCCAAAGATTGTTTCCTTTTAAAAATGTTAATACATTTTAAATTTAATATGAATTTATTATGCGAGATCAAGAACCTTCAGATTGGTACAAATCTAGCTTGCATAGAACAGTTTATCAACACCACTAAAAATCATCACTAACAATTATATTGCAAGTTTGATATTTTAGAGGGGAGTGGAAGAGACTGACTTTTAATAAAGGGATGAGAATCTCAGCTTTAATATTTTTTTAAGAGTAAATTTCCAGCCCTTGTGATTGTGGAGAAAAGCTTGAAAATGTGACTGCAGTGAATCACAAACCAGAAGACAAAACCTTTACCTGTGATCTTGGGGTCAAACTGACCCCACAGAGCACAAAAAACATTAAAATACGTTAATTAGTAGCTCTTCAAGTTTGAGCTTTTAGGACATTGTCACCGGCACCTCTGGACATAACATACTAAAATTTCAGCCTAATACCTCTTACCGTTTGTCTCCTATAAACAAAAAAGTGGCATTTTTCAAACAGACCCCAGGTTTCCATAGAGTTTGCCTATTGGGGTTCAATGGACCCCAAGCCAATGCATTTCAATAGGGGTCAGATGGACCCCAGCTTAAAATAAACCAAAATAAACAGTTTTCAAGGACCATTCAGATAGCAAGGGGACATGGAACTCAAGGCCACCTCAGACTGGCAGCAGCAATGAAAATTAACTCCTTCACTGCTATTATTTTGTGCCTTTGTATCGTGGTTGAAAAAAACAATGAAAATATGCTAAGTACTGGGTCTACAACTTTGAGCTTGCAGCACATTGTCACTGGTACCTCTGGCCATAACATACTCAAATTTCAGCCAGCTATCTATTAACGTTTGTCTCCAATGACCAAAAAAGTGCCAGGATGAAAACACACATAAGGTGTCAATGGAGTTTTCCTATTTGATTTTACACAAACCTTTTCTGTTTCTTTTCTCATTTGTTCAGGTAATGTTAGGTTTTATTTCTTCAGCCTAGGTTTAAGATTTCCTTCTGGGGTCAGTTTGTGGAGACAAGAATTCTAGGCAAACAAAGAAATGCAAACAAGCCCTGACACATCCTAGGCAACAACAAAAGAAATGCAAATAGCAGGCTATAAAGGTGCTGAGTGTACTCCACTGTCCTTAGAAAAGCTTGACTATAAGGCAGAGCCAGTAATTTGCAGGAGAGAATTTGCATTTGGGGTGATTTTGAGAAGTGAAAACAATTCCCATAAATCAGATTTTTTCATGTGTTTCTGTGCGTGTGCGCACTCCCAGGGCTTAGTTTGAAGGTGTGGAACACAGACTATGGCCGCTTTTAGACATGCAGCTGTGATCAGGCACGGGACCGGCAAAACAGCCGCGGCGTTGTTTTAGACGAACCGGAACCGGAAGCGGAAGTTGTGCGCGTGATCCGGGGCCGCGCATTCTTTGCCGACCCACTCTGGGGTGACGCGGCTGGAAAAGAATGCGCGGCGCCGGATCACGCGCACAACTTCCGCTTTCGGTTTGTCTAAAACAGCGCCGTGGCTGTTTCGCCGCTCCCGCGCCTGATCCAGCTGCACGTCTAAAAGTGGCCTATGTTTTGGGGATAAAATAGACCCCACCTATAATGGGTTTTTCCCATAGGGGTCATATTTACCTGCAAGACCTGGCAAGTGCAATTTTTTTAAAGTCCGAAGGTAAAATAAAAACTACAAAACAGCCCTACCCACCCCCAATTGCCAGGTTTTTGTTTTTAAAAAAAATAATCTTATGATTTGGGGGTCGAGGGAGCCAAATCATGGCTTTTTAGCAATTTTTGGGGTAGGAGTGCCATATTCCGTGAGAGTCATCCCTCTAGTCACAGTCAGCAGGCTTGCTGCAAGTTACCAGCAGATCAGGCTGCTTTCTATGTGACAAAAATGGGGTATTATGATTGCTTGAGATAATTCTGAGTATTATAATTGCTGAAGTCTTGTAATGTCTGAATGAACTATTCTCCTTTTATGCTGCGAGATCTTAGGTCATTGTAACAGCTAACAAATGGGGCTTTTACAATGAACCAAGAACTTGCAGAATAAAAGGGTAATAGTGCATTCACACATTACAAAAAATTGTGGAATTATAATACCTGGTATTATCTCCAGTTATTATAATAGCCCATTTTGTAAGGTATGAAAGCAGCCCAATTCACCTGTCAAATGAGAACTCCATGATGGAGCCTTTTTCCAGATGCAACACTGAAGGGGCAAGACGGAATACATCACTCCTGCATTGACAAACAGAGCTGTCTGGCATCAGCTCAAAATCAGGTTAGGGCTGGGACTAGTTTTCTGAATCCGAGAGCCACAACTGGCTCTCTAATATGACTTGCCCACTTTTGCAAAAACAACCACAAATCTGCAGCAGGAGAAAATCTACCTTTAGGTTTGAAGGTGGCCTAGTTACAGTGCTGTGGAAGCCATTATGGTGATTTTTCTCTGACTTCAGACATATTAAAGCATTATTAAGTTGTTTTATTAATGCTGCACTTACATACATCAGCAGCAGTGACCCTCTAGGCAAGACACAGAATTCCTATACGCACACAAAAGGTGTTCTGTAAAGATCCTTGCAACATCCTTGCAACATTTACCCTTATCCTTGCAACATGGACCTTGGATCCTTGCAACATGGATCCTTGCAACATTTACCCTTATCCTTGCAACATGGACCTGCCTGCTGTCATTCTCATCGTAACCAAGCCAAGTACGTGCACTTGAGACCTCGCATCTTCATGAATGTTAGACCCCTTGTCTCTCCCTCTGTTCCCCTTCCTAAGTCTCTCCCCCAGCTCCTGTCTCTCAGATTGTAAGCCCTAGGGGCAGGGACCGTGTCTATTTTATTACTTTGTAAAGTGCCAGGTACACTGCTGGCGCTATATAAATGTTTGTTAATAATAATAATAATAATAATAATAATAATGTCAAATGTAGCCAGAGTCATCTTTACAATAGTAAATATTGAATAAGGTAATTCTCTCTACTATAGAGAGCAGGAGGGGGCAGGATAGAAGAATATTTAATAAATAAATAAAATAAATAAATATAGCACGATGCACTGAAAAGCTGAACCTGTTCAAATTTGCATTTTGATACCATCAAGAGGCATAAAGCAGCCAGCAATCGAAAACAGATTTTAACAAATGCAATTCAGACCAGGTCATCCTCAGAAGTGGAACTAATGACCATCTTGATAATAAAAACAGAGGGCCAAAACCGTAAGTCCTTATCTTGGCAAAATACCTACTGACTTTAGGCCTTACACTAGGAAAACCTGTATTGAAGGATTTGATTCAGAGCTTGTACATTATAAGTTATGCTTAAAACAAACAAACCTTGGCTCACTACTTTTTTAATGTTTAATTAAAATTTAACATCCTACATTCTGCCTTTTACCATAACAGTAGCTACACCTGCTGCCAAAAGACATTTCAGTCTCACAAACTGGCTTCCCCATGACACCAGAAGGCCCCTCAAAAATTAGCTGTTCTGCTGCTTTTTTGTATGTATGCAGGCGCTAGTTAAAATAAGTCTCAAATATAGTTATTTCTAAAAGTTAAAAAAAAGCTGCAACAGCATACTGCAAAGCATCTCCATATTTTATAACTTAGTTTAATAGTTACAAAACACATCTTACATGGTCTGCTTTCCTATCTTTCATATTGTACTGCAAATTACTTCTTTTTGGCAGGTTAAAAACACTTTTTAAATTATTAACCAACTAAAATTATTTTAATTTAACGTAATCAAAAGCAGCACTGGAGAATAATCTTTTATTATTTATGTTGCAGTAGCTTCCCCGGCACAGAATCTTCACTACACTAGATTCTGAACAACACACAAAGACAGCATTGCTTGCCTGCCCCCCCCCCACCCCTTGAGCTACTATCTAATCTATTCCTCCCAATATGGTAAAAGAAACTATTCTGGAAGAACCCTGATTGTCCCTGGTTCTGGGCTACAACTAGCAGGAAGACTGTTCAGGAAAAAATGGTTTACCCTTACAGAGGGAGGAACCCCATGTATACTTGGAAATATTATACTAGCTAACGGGTTACGCCATTAATTTTTACTTTCATGTACAATTAGCATTTGTGTAAACCCCGTATAGTTGAAATTATTTCAAGGTTTGTTTTTTTTCAAATATTCATTTTACTTTACAAATTTAAGCTTGAAAATTCAGAATTGAAATTCCATTTGCAAACTTTACAACAAATTTCACAATGGAACTGTAAATACTTTGGAAACGTTTAATTTAATATTAATTTGCTATTTGCAAACTTTATATTTGCCTAACATTTATTATTCAATAATTTTGAAATTTGTGAATAGGTGGCTATGGTGCAGAGTATATTGGCTGGTTGAGCAAATTAAGTTTAACAATGATCAAATTAACAAATATTGAACTAATTCCAAAGTCTGACTCATTAAGGATTCAACTAATCAAAATAAATTCAACTAATCAAATGTCAAGTTTTGTACAAATATTCATCTGCAAATCAAAATGTTCCTCCCCTGCCATGAACTGTGTAGGGAGGGGGGTTGTCTGAACCACATTTAGGAAAAGGGGGCAGAAGAGGGTGCTGGCTGGGTAGCTTGGAGTCCCTGCTCTTTCTCAAAGCGGCAGAGTGGCGGGAAAGGAATGAAGTGGCCGCAGGGGGAAGGGGAGACAGAGAGGCTTGGAATGGAGGCTGGTCAGGCTGCCAGTTAGTTGGGCAGCATTGGAGTGCAAGGCCAACCCATCTGTACACTTGGACTGGCAATACAGGCTCAGCTGGTCACCTTAATTGGGGCCAGGAAGGAATTTTTCCCTTGGATCGGACAGATTGGCCAATCCCAGGTTAGGTCCTTTTGTGTTTTGTCTTCCTTGTAGTGCCGTCCCCTGTTTGCAGGGTGTGCAGTCAATGGGCCATTCAATTAATGGTTCAATTAATTGTCGCAACTCTAGTGGCTGTAGTCCAGTGCCAAGGTAAATTAAGGGAACTCACAGAATTGGATCAGAACATGGAATGAAACAGAATTTATGAAAGGTAGAGGAATCTCAGAGGGAAGAGGGAGTCAATCAAGGGATAAGTGACCAATGGCCTCACCCAGTCCTCTGGCAGGGACTGTGCAGGATACATGCTGTAGTTGGCGTGTGTGTGTGTGTGTGTGTGTGTGTGTGTGTGTGTGTGAGAGAGTGAGTGAGTGAGTGAGTGAGTGAGTGAGTGAGTGAGTGAGAGAGAGAGAGAGAGAGAGAGAGAGACACACACACAAAAGCCCAGTTTGCTTCACTCCCATTGAAAATAGGGAAATCAGGATATTACTATGGTAACTAGATGAATTCAAAAACTAAAAGGAACACCCTTATTGTTTCCTCCAATAAAGATCCACTAAAAATCATGCAACTAAAAGTATAGGATACTAAGAGATATTGATACAATAAAGAAAATACAATTAGCAAGATCTTAACTTTAGCAACCACAATCTCCATACACATACATTTTGCATAATGAAACATTGCTATGAAAATCATAAAAGCTTGTCAAAAGTTGCAAAAACCTTCCTGTACTTAGTTGGAAAACGTCTGATAATGTCAAATTTTGGCCAATGCTCTACACCCATATGCATGGTCTACTTTTTGCACAAGTGCAAATCAGTTCACTGCTTATCAGTACATCAAGATAGCTTTGCTTGTGAGTGTCCTTTAATATATTAGTAGATGGAATATGTTCATTCTTATTATTGATAGCAGGTTTGCCAACTCTGTCATGGAATTTGCTAGAATCTTTGAGGTGGCAGCAATTGCAGGGGATTGACAAGTTGAAGCTGAATCTGATATGGTGGCGTCCAGCAAAAACACAATAGGTTATCATGTGTGTCACAATGGTACGTAATACTATTCAAGGAAAATTAAATGGAAAACAACCAAGTTAACAGTTTACACATCCAAGACTATATGAAAAATATGTGAAAAATAGGAGCCTATATTGATAAGTGATGTTCCTGCCCCTTCAAATGTGGTAACCCATCATCCTCACCTTGGTGATGACATGGGAAAGGATGACATGGAAGTCAATCAGAGTTGGAGGGAAGGATAATTAATGATGATTGCATGGGGAGAGCAAGTTCCATGAAAGAATGGCTAAAAATATGGAGGGGAGCTGAAGTTCTCCATTGACTAGGCTAATCCATGCTTTGAGCAATGGGAATGGGGTAAAAGTCATCACTACAAGTAAAAGGAAAGAACTGGTCAACTTCCCAGCCATACATAAACATATGCCATTGCAGATGGAAGAAGCTGTTCAGCAACCATATTTATCTTGTCATAGTGATCAACAGACAAACCTGAGATCAATTTTCTCCCATATGGACAGCAGACAATGGAAGGCACCAGTAACAGGACTGATGATAAGCAGAAATCATTGCCATTTCAGCTGGTTCTCAAGATGGCATATTTCTGCCTCTGTAGTTGGTAGCATTGATGACACCTATGAATTCAGCTATCAGATATCAAGTGACCTTGACTGGGACATAATGCTAAGCATTGATTTAATGAGGACAACATGCTTCAGCATTTTGAGAAAATACTTTAACGGTAACAAGCAGAGAGCCAAAGATATCATCCTTTCCAGTGACCAAAAAGCAGTCTGTCTTTTAGACATTTTTTCAAGGGCAGTTAGAAATAAGTTCAAAAAGAGGCTGTGGAATAATAGGTTCATACAGTACAAGTGTACTGATAAATTACAGCTGATTAACACTGGCCTCAGCAAATCATTAAAAGGTGTCATGAAGGACAAATTTATAGAATGGTACATAGAACAGGTAAAGAGGCAGTTGAATAATGGCACAGTTGAAGATGAAAGTAAATGTATGCAGGAGTGTTGTCAAACCTTTGTGCAGAAAATTGCTCATGAAAGCACTATAGCAGATATGAGACTATGTTAATGTGGCTTTCTGAAAGAGTGGAATTCTGCAGTTTCTGTGTCCATAGGAAATGGATTTGAAGATGTACAAAATTCAAGATTCAGAGCATTAATACCTGTATTAATTAGGGACTATACATTATCATATACTCATACACTAGCAAATTTACTTTGACTGTGCTAGTCCATTTGGCAAAAAAAAAAAGCATACTTGTACACAGAGTGGCTTGCTTAGTACATGTAGTTTATTTTGAAGATGGAAGACTGCTCGCTAAGATGTGTTAACCACTGTATCATGAATGAATAATTTTAATTAGTGTATAGCAAAACCATCACACAGAAACATAGGAAAAACATACAACATAAAAACAAGACAGAGCATAGAGTCATATAAAGAATAGATTAAAAACATATCAAACAGAGATCAAGATCATAAATTCATGAGGCCCTCTACTCCTCCTCAATGGGTAAAGGATTGTTCCTAGCCTTCCTAAGCACGAGTGTCGGGAAGAGAAATCGAGCCACACCCTTTGTGACATTTTCATTCTGCCCCAACAAGAGCCTTAGCAGTAACTGATGATCAGTTTAGGGTGGCCCGGCCTTCGGGGCCTGGAGGGGAGGAGGGGAGAAATTTCTGCTGGGATGAGGAGTTGGGAGATGAGGTTGGGGGGGAAATATGTTTAAGGGTTTGTTGGGATGGGAGGGAACAGCGGCAGGAGGCAAATATTGGTGGGAATGAGGGTATGAGAATTAGGGAGGGGGGGCGGAGGATGTTGTTGACAGAAGATAGGGGGGAGTTGTGTATTGTGGGTGTGCCATGGGTAGGCTTCGGGGAAGTGATGGGAGATGAGGAAGAGGGGGAGTTATTTAGTATTGCCGATGTAGGGTTGGTGGGGCCACCTCCCCCTGGTGAGAGGGGGGTGGAGGTGGTCAGGTCTTCCCTGGTGGCAGCAGGGGAGGAGTTGGTTGTTGGTGGGACCTTCCCTGTTTCTGTAAGGGAGGTTATAGAATGGGATATAGGCTAAGTGTAAGAGAATGTGATCGTGGAGGGATATTGTTTTTGCTCTTTTTCCTTATTACGTAAATTGTATATTATGTTAGTTGATGTGACAGTTGTTTTTGGGATCCCTGCGTGGATAGCCCATGACACATATATTTGTATATTTTGTAAGCCGCCTCGAGTCCTATGGGAGAGAGGCGGGGTATAAATTACATTTGAATTGAATTGAAAAATTGAATTGAATATGAGGCAAAATCCATTTATCGCGGGAACTGGCATAGAATTCACAATTTAAAAAAATATATGTTCAAGGGTATCTGGCAGCCGCAAGGAGCAATCGCATAAGCAAAGAGACGGCTGCTTCCCCCAAAAACGACCTTCCATGATTCCTGAAGGGAGGACACTCATCCTTGCCATACAAAAGCACCTCCGCTCGTGTGGGCTCAGTTGGAACTGCAAGTACGGGGCCGGAAACAGTGAGAACTCGAATAGCTGTAACACTGGAGCCAATGAGCTTTTCCCTCTAAGAATGGCGGTCTCCTCCTGGGCTGTGATGTCTGCCAACCTTCGGCTACAAAGGTTCCTAATACCACCATAACTCAGAGAGTACATACTATCAAGTGGAAGGCCCATGCCCTGCAGTTTGTTCCTCACCTGGGCCAACAGAGTTTGGTGGGCATCTGCCCTTGCAGCTCTCTTTACTGGCATTAACCAAACTGGTGACCTCCTGGATGGTTGGTCCCAAGCTGAGATCGTGCCGATATATAAGAGGGGTTCTCCTGAGGAGCCCAAGAATTACAGGCCTATTAGCCTCCTCTGTGTGGTCAGTAAAATGTATGCCCAATACCTGCTGGGGAAGCTGGACAAATGGATGGAAGAGGGGAAAATACTTGAGGATGAGCAGAATGGGTTCAGAACTGGTCGCTCTACCTTTGATCATTGCTTTGTGCTTAGCCATTTTATTTGCAAATACTTGTACTCCACAGGGCTCTTTGCAGCCTTCGTGGATTTGCATGCGGCATTTGATTTGGTCTCTAGGAACCATCTTTGGGCAAAGCTTTCCCTCACATCCATAGATGTGAGGTTACTTGTGCTTATACAAAGACTGTATGATAACACCTCTCTGTGGGTTAGACTTAATGGCAATGGTTCCCTATCCCAGGAAATTCCAACTAAGCGTGGGGTCAAGCAGGGGGTGTGTACTTGCCCCTGCCTTATTTAATTTCTATTTGAACAGCCTTATCCCGATGGTAACTTCCTTTAACAACTGTCCCCCTAGGATTGGGAAGCATGAGGTTGCGATTCTGCTTTATGCGGATGACGCCATCTTGTTGGCTAGGTCACGCCTAGGGCTTACTAGGAAGTTGGCAGCTTTGGACCTATTCTGCTCACAGAACTTCCTTGAGATTAATTATACCAAATCAAAGGTAATGGTCTTCTCCTCTAGGAGGAAGACACACAAATGGGTTATGGGGGAGTACGAGTTGGAGCAGGTCACCTCCTATAAATATCTTGGGTTGGTATTCCAGGCCAGTGGGTTATGGACAGCGCATGCCAAGGCAGCTATTGGGAAAGCCAAATTAACAGGGAAGTCAATTGTACCTTTTCAAAACCAAAGGGGGACACCTTATTATTCCAGATATACAGGTGTTTAAGGCCAAGTGCCTGGGGCAACTCCTTTTTGGGGCCCAGTTTTGGACGGCTGGGAGGTTGCTGACCCTTGAAAGGATTCAGACTATGTTTTTAAGATTGCTGCTTGCATTGCCTAACCATGCCCCCAGTGCTGCTGTTTGGAGGGAATGAGGACTGATCCCTATTGAGGCCCTGGTGTGGCATAGGGTATTGGCTAAAGCTCCATTTTGGCCTTACAACCCCTTTGGCTACTAGGGTTCGCTCTGAGGACAACTTCTGGGCTGCCCAGGTGAGGAACCACTGTATCTGTATTTATGCTTGTTGGCCAGCAATCTGGTTTGATTTTTTCAATGGAGGATTATTTTGTGGTGCTATAGTTTTGTAACATTCATGAGGTCTCAAACTGCAGATTCTATATTTTGGTAATTACAGTTAACTGACACTAAAAATAATCTGCTTTTCTGTATACCTCATATATAATCACTGCAACAGGAAGCAGAAAACTAAAAGAAATGTACCGGTAAATGGGTTATGGTAATATGAGCCATCTGTGAAAATGCGTGTTTACTTAACATGCAAAAATATTATAGGGCCATTTAGGTGTGGCTGGGGGAGGGGAATTGCTGGGGAAACTGTACTGCTGTGCTCATCTGTGTGCTGATTTGGTGTTTCCTCCATCTCCCCCAGGTAAAAGTCAACTCTAGAAGTTGCAGGCGGCTGCTGAAGGGCACTGACCATTGTCCAGACATTTGGTGGCATTTATGGCATGGGCCAGACTTCGTGGGCACTGCTACCAATGCTGTTCATGCTTTTAAGGGGTGGGGAGGATGTGTGGGACAGTGGAGTGTGTTTGGATTCTCTATTTGTGTGTGTGTGTGGTGTCACGAAGGAACATGAGGCCACACAGGAGAGATACAGGACTATAGGTCTAACATATATGTAAAACTGGAGGTCAAACATGGATGTAATGTTGAGAACTGACAGCTCAGTTCATGTAATTATATAGTATAAACTGACAGTCGGGAAACTCCAGGAAGTGTAGACCTTTAAAGAATGTGTATTCGGGAAGCCTAGCCAGACAGAGACCTATTTACTTGCAAATTAAGCTTCCTGTTTACCTGGGTTGCCTACATGAGGAAACCCACATGCTCATGAGCGGGAAAACTCAAACAAAGAGACCATGAAAAGGTATTTAAAGGGAGACAAGACAATGGAGAGGGCCAGAGCTATCTTGCGCAATCTCATCTGCATCCTGGATCTTGCCAGCTAGCAAAACTGGAAGACATGCATGGAGACAAGAACTTTGATTTCCAACCTTAAGAATTGGAGCCCGGCCAACATCACCAAACTGGCTGTGTATGGGCTGATTCTACGAACCTTTGTAGGGTAAGATTCTTATCTAGGAACTCAACCAGTATAGATTAGGAATGCGTTATATTTACCTTTGATTTCTAGTTACCACTCTGTATCAACTATCTTGCTTATGTAATCAATAAACTTTCTTCTTATCTTTATGAAGAAGTGTCTGTGTCTAACATTGGAAACATAACGAGCCACTTGAGTTTTCAAACTCTTGCGAACCCAGAGAACAAAGAGTCTGTAAATGGGAAGGATTGGGCCTGTGGGTGACAAAGGGGTTGTCCAGGCTTCAGAATTGAATCAGCCAGAGAGAAAAACTGATTCAAGTGGGCTGTAAGTGAGGGAAACTGAGTCACTCAAACCCAGTAAAGTGGGGGTGCGGACCCCCAACCCGTGACAAGGGGAGTATTGGTTTTGGTGGGAGCAGGAAAAGTTTATGCACTGACCACTCAGAGAGAGGGAGGTTGGTTATTGGGGGGAGGGGGGTAAGAGTTATGCACTGATCCCTCGGGGGGGGGGATTGGCTGCATGGGTGGGTGAAGGGCTACATGTGTGTGGGGGGGGGGTTGTTGCAGGGGGGTGTTAAGGGTTAGGTGTTAATGCTTCTGTGTGCGTGGGGGTTGGGAGAAGGGTTTTCTACAGAATGGTGGAAGACTCATTTTAGTTTGGTTTTTAACACTGTGTAATGTTTAAAATAGCCTTTTTGTATTTGTATTGTATTTCTTTGTGCTTAATTTTTTTCTGCTGTAGCCACTCAGTCCTTTGGGAGAAAAGTGGGATATAAATCTAAAATAATAAATAATAAAACAACCAACACCTTATACGCCTTCAGGGGTGTAGCTACCATTGGACAAACAGCAACATTCATCCCAGGGCCCGTACTGGCTGGGGGCCCAATATTTAATGTAGCTAAGCCACCCTCCCCCCCACCCCCTTTTCAATTTTCTTTTTTAAAATTGGCACCTGAGGTGGCTGGGGGCCCTTTTGGCTGCTGCGTGCCCCCCCTCCTCCTCCCTGCCCACAGTTGTAACATTGTGTCTGACAGTCTGCATCAGGCAGGTCACACTCACAAGCCTAGCCTGAGCAAGAAGGTGCCCGGCGGCGGCTCCACTGAGTGGAACTGCCACCGGACACCTTCCCACTCCGACGCCCAGCCTTCCCCAGCCCACCCGACCAGCCTCCGGCCTCCAGGGCTGGTCGGGTGGATCAGGGCAGCAATGCACTGCTGCTGCTGGCTGTGCTCGGCCCCAGCGTGCGGACAGCAAGCCGCGAGGGGCAGAGTGCACCGTAGGACCAGCTTGCCGGCGGCCCAGAAGACAGATGGACCCAGAAACAAGCCACCAGAAGCACACTGCAGACCCTGCAGAGTGCAAGTCAGTCCTGAGCTCCAGCAGTCCAGCGCCCTTAGGCCGGCCAAGCTGGGAGGCACCCCCGGGGGGGTGGGGGGAAGGCAACTGACAAACTTTTGCCCCTGGACCCATCCCAAGCTAGCTACACCCCTGTACGCCTTGTTCAAACCAAACATAGACCATACTCATCATCTTCTGTTACTTCAAATAATCTTTTTCCATAGTACCAGAGCAAGTGTAACTGACAAAAACTAAATAATTCACCACACGTTCAGGCTCACTGTTTAATATAGCTTCAAAACAAAGGCAGTGGGGGTGAATGGTAGGGACTGTCATTGGGTCTCTAACAAGGGTGGGTTTTGGTTTGTTTTTTTCAATAAGAAATGAAGAGCTTTTTAAAGAGCATCATAGACTGACATTATGGCACCTTGTGTTTCACTTTAGTGCCGGTCTACACCTCCTGTATCCATGCCAATTCAGTACTAACTAAAGGGCTACTAAAGTGCCAGAAATAGGCATATCCAGCCTATTTAAGGCTTTGGTCCTGGCTCCATCATTAACCTTGTCCAAACCATCCTGTCCTTATTACACAGCCAAGCCACTCTATGAAAAACTGTTAGTCTGTTCCTTTCCTTCACTGACGATTAGAATGACTAATGACTCAAAAGAGAATTTTGCTTGTTCTGTCATGTGAACATGCCTCTCTTTACATGTATCTCAGACCTTTGTTGCGAGTTATTTATTTATTTAAATTTTTATCCCACCCTGTTCTCTGAGGCTCAGGGTGGCTCACATCATTAAAAAAAATATAAAATTACAAAATAAAACCCATAAAATACTAATATGCAGATGACACGCAGCTGTATTTGTCTTTTTCAACGGACCCAGGCCCTGCCATCTCCTTGCTGGCCCCGTGTCTGGCCGTTGTGGGGGACTGGATGAGGTTGAGTCAACTGAAGCTTAATCCTGACAAGACAGAAGTGATGCTGGTGGGAGGAGTCAGTGATCTGGGAGAGGGGTATACTCCGACTATTGGGGGTGTTCACCTTCCTTTGGCTCCATCTGTGCAGAGCCTGGGAGTGCTCCTGGATTTGCAGCTGTGCCTGGGCCTCCAGGTTTCAGCTGTGGCCAGGGGAGCCTTTTGCCAATTACATCTGGTGAAGAGGCTCTGCCCATATGTCTCGGATGCCGACCTCACCAGTTATCCATGCATTTCTCACCTCGAGACTAGACTATTGCAATGCACACTACGTGGGGCCGCCCATGATGACAATTTGAAAGCTGCAGCTGGTGCAAAATGTGGCGGCCCATCTCCTCACTGGGATGGGTCGCAGGGAGCACATACAACCAGTGCTCTGAGCATTGCACTGGCTGACTATTGTCTTCAGGGCCTGATTCAAGGTGCTGGTTTTAGCCTTTAAAGCCCTTCACGGCCTGGGCCCTGCTTACTTGAAAGTTCGTCTCACACCCTGGGATCCAGGGTGGCCTTTGCGGGCACCTGGGGGCACCCTCCTGGAGGTCCCGTGTTCTCGACGGATCCGGACCAACAGGTGGGCATTCTTGGTGGCTGCACCACTGCTGTGGCATGCTCTTCCGGTGGAGGTTCACCTCAGCCTGGATCTCCTGGCTTTCCGGCGAAAATGTAAGACCTGGCTCTTCCGCCAGGTGTTTGGCGGAAGGGGGGGAAGGGTTGTATGGGGTAGGGGGTGGGATTGAGGTTTCCGCAGATCAGGATCAGTTTATAATTTACTGTTTGGATTTTATGATTGATGTATTTATATTTATACATTTATTTTTGTATGTATGATTGCTTTTATTATATATGTTCACCACCCCAAGTCACCCATGTGCAAGAGGGGGCGGGATACAAATAAAACAAACAAACAAACAAATAAATAAATAATCCACACACCAGATCTACCCCGGCCCGTTAAATGCCTAGTCAAACAAATAGGTCTTACATTGCCTACAGAAGAAACTCAGGACTAGGGCTCCAAGGGAAGAGAGTTCTAAAGCTGTGAAGCATTATGAAGAGCACGGATCACAATGATAATTAAAGTGACCAAAAAAAGGAAGCACATTAGTGATTTCCAGGTGTTCACCATTCACTCCAACCCCAACTTAAATGAAAGGATCTGATGCAAAATGTCAGGCAATGAAAAGAAGAAATTTAAAATGCATGCTTCCCTCTGGGATTACACTTGCTCCTGCAAGCTTCTGGCTGGAATTCAGAGCACTGGGAATTAATTAAGTATCTCCACTAGAGCTGAATGAGGTACCCGCAAAAATGGGTAACCCATTGAATTTCTAATACGCAAACTGACCAGGTAACAATCAGGTACTGATCAGTACCTGATTGCGACCCAATTCAGGTATCTGATATTCCAGAACATCAACTTCTGGTACCAATTTTATTTTATTAATTTTTAAAATCAATATACCAGCTCCCAACACCTATTTAACGGTTTTAAGAACATAAGAACAAAAGAAGTGCCATAGTGGGTCAGACCAATGGTCCATCTAGCCCAGCATCCTGTCTCCGACAGTGGCCAATCACAGGGGCTTGGGAGAAGCATCCAACAGGTCACAATTGGGGATTCGTTCCCTATTGTTTTCCCCCAGCTCCCGTCATGTTCCCTGATCCTGTCTGGCTAATAGCTGCTAATGGACCTATCTTCCAGAAACTTGTCCAAACCTCTTTTAAACTCAGCTATAGTACTGGCCCTTACCA
>QEPC01012655.1:1863480-1875104 GCA_003113815.1 Sphenodon punctatus | reverse complement strand
CCATGACTTTTTAATTTTCTCAAGAGTCTCTCATGAGGGACCTTATCAAATGCTTTCTGGAAATCCAGGTACACTATATCTACTGGGTCTCCCTTGTCCACATGCTTATTTGCACCCTCAAAGAATTTCAATAGGTTAGTGAGGCATGACTTACCTTTACTAAATCCGTGTTGACTCTTCCCCATTAAGTAATTTTCTGTCAATTTCCCTCAATTTTTCATCTATGTCCGGTCTCAGAAAACTACTTCCAGTCCCAATTTCTTTCCTCCTCCCACCTCCTGTTTATTGATTTAAGACACTTATCCGTTTCGGTTTCAGTCCCGTTTCGGTCCCAGAAAATCAACTTTACTGTCCTGGAAAACTACTTTTGGTCACTTTTTAAAAAGAAATGTGCAGATATTTCCATTTTCCAAACCAATATACCAATTGGTATATCAATGTACTAATTGGGAATCGGTAAATTGAAAAATTGTTACCACAAGTTACTCATTTTTCGGGTACCCGGGTAACTCGTCGAGTACCCGATGAGGTGCCTTTAAAAGCGGGTATTACCTGTGGGTACTAAATTAAGTACCCATTTTAGCTCTCCAACCCCCCCAGATATAACAAATAAGACTATTTTGAAATTGCCATCTAGATAATTGTTGGAAGGGCAAGAACTGTGATTTTATTTATTTATTTATTTATTTATTAACAAGAAAAAGGTCTAAATCTCCTTCAGCTGCCCAAATGTTTTGGTCGAATATGAAATCTTTTATGTAAGGTAGGATCTATAACTTCAACTGGAAATTGTTATTCCATGAACTCTCACTGCCCAGCAGTTTACCCCAACATACATCATTTGTTTTACTTTTTTTCTTCCCATTATTCTTATTATACTCCTACACACCACTTATTTCTTCAACTGGGTTATTAAAATGTCTTCTCTGCCAAGAACTAACTTGCACAAAGTACAATGAATTCTGATAAATCAGAACCTAATGCTCTGACTGCTGAATGAACAGAGAATTAAAACTTTTAAATCCTTTGTCCACCAAGCAACATAAGGTAGCAAGGCTAAAGGGCCACAATAATAGATAAAATATAATTACCAAATTATTCTCCACAGATGGTCAGCCCTTCACAGATGTCCTACTTATCTGGCATTATAGGTCTCAAAACCAGGTCTACCACATGCTGCTAAGTCCGAGCTCCATGAGCCACAGGCAGGGAAATAAAGGCTGAGAGAGTGAAGTTGCCAGAACAGACCGGTAGCTGGCAGCAGGTGGTTGATTGACTACCACTGGCTATATAGCTCCCTATTATGGTTTGTGTCTTTGTCTGAGTAACTTGACTTCAGAGGCCTGTCACTACTTGACTCTTATCTAGCCTACTCCATCAATCCCTCCTTATTCTATGGAATGACTTTTTGATCTTTGATAGGGCTTGGCTCCTGACCTCATTCTCTTGGCTTGCTCTTTAATGAAGATGGCCAGCATAACCTATGGTAATGACCCATCCCAGACCACACACAATTCAGAGTTGCTCTGGGTCCTGCAATCCTTCAGCCATAACAAGCCAACCATTACACTGTCCAAAGTTTTATAACACCACTCAAATCCCTCTTAAACCTCCATACTCGGTGTCAACATGCTGCACTGAAGCTTGTACTGGTGCTGGTCTTCATCACTTTAGTAAATAATCTTTAAAAGGAAATTCAAGGAAGGAAGGAAGGTCTTATGGTTAAGGCAACAAACTGTGGTTCTATTTCTTGCCATAGGTTTTCTGTATGACCCAAGGAAAGTCACTACATCAAGGCAAACCAGTTACTTCATATATTAAATGGGAATACTACTACTTAAGCTACCTGCCTGCTATTTTAGTTGGATGCATTACTCCAACTAAAGACAAGAATGACTGCTTCTCCACTACGTTCCATCACAATCCTTTGTGTCAGCCAGGAATGCCCTCCTAAAAGTACCATCAATGCACCAAGACAGTATGGTAAACAGCATGCAGAGAGGTGGCTGTTCCATGTCTTTGGAACTTCCCTCCACTGGAGGTTCACCAGAGCATTTTCCAGAGGTCATGCCAAACCTTTTTATTTCGCCTGGGTTTTGGTAGGTAGGGATAAGGCTTTGGGACAGGGAGGGATTTAGATTTTAAGGGACTGTATATTGTTACATGTTATGTATGTATTTTTGTATCTTGTTACTCACCCTGAGCCAACAGGATAGGGAGGGTTCTAAATCTAAATAAATATATAAATAAATAAATAAATGTATTTAACTAAATTTCTCCTTACTCTCTGGCACCTAATTGTTTGAAAACAATTCTCTGTTTATCAATTTGCCAAAATTCTTCAAAGTATAGTTTTAGGAGCACATTTCTCAACTGTGGTTGTCCATGAACTCTCAAGTTAATACTCACAAACAAAGGAGACAGATGGTTGCCCTACGGACATGTTAAATTAAAATTAGAGAGCCTTTGCTAGTTGCCAATGGACAAGAAGAGAAATGGAGAACTCTCTTGGTTTTACTTTTCTTTCTGTTCAACTGTAAGATTTTTCAATACAGATATTAACCTGCTGCCACCAACCTTTCCAACATTAATATAGCCTGTTTGAAAACCTCTATGACATGGCTGTAAATATGTGTATGTTTGTGTATATGTATATGGAATTTAGGAAGTTTACATGCACTTGACAGTTTTTAAAAATCTTCACAATAGGCACTGCTAGTGAGAAAATGCTGTGCTGCAAAGACTTAATTAAACATTGCAGTTCACGCACACAGGCGAATTAGGCTTTGAATCTAGATCAACAACAAATTCTAGGTAAATGGGTTGCAGCACTGCAGAGGTTCTCCCCCCCCCCCCCCCCCCCCCCCCCCCCCGCACTACATTAAAACTAAGAGAATAGTAGCAGTAGCAGCATACCGCCAGTCATCCACCCTGCCATCTGTTGTCTAGCAACCAAACTTCTAATCTCACTGTGACCACTTGACAGAACCGCAGTGAAACTATCCCAGCATGCAAAATGTCTTTCACTTCATGAAAAAAAACTTCGGGCTTCTTCATCACAGAACAAGATGCAAGGTAAATATTTAAAATCCTTTCACAGGGTTTCACAGCAGTACTTTTCTGTTTATATAACCTTCCAAGGAACCTGAGTACAGAAAAATAAGGTCTGACAGCACATACAGAAGCTGAATTATATAAAGTCAATTGAAAAGCCTGCTCAAACTCTCTACGTGGTTACAGATTAAAAACCAAATATATATAAACTTGAGAGGGAAAACAAATGCTTCAGTCAGTTGAATTTCATTACAAAAACAGGAAGTCTCACTGTGACAGCATATCTCTATGTTGTTTTCATATAACTTAACTGTTTCCTATGCACATATGAGTTTATTTTCCCCTATTAAGAAAGCAAGTTGAATATAAATGTGACATATGGACCTCTCATAATTCATTTATGAAAAGAGTTCAGGAGAACTGGAAACAAATGTCTAATTCTTGAAGTGGGGGAAAGGAAGCAACCTTACTCTCCAAGAATAAATAAACTATGCAAATATGCCAGGAATTTAACAGACAAAGAAGTAAAGTGATATATTTTATTGGACCTACTACAGTTGGTGGAGGTATGCAAGCTTTCGAACCCCATGGGGTCCTTCGTCAGGAAGCAGGTTGACAAGTAAAAAGTTCCACTTCATGCTATCAGAACTCAAAACTCAATTAAATTCTTACTTGTAGTGGGAGATTCTGGATTTAAAAAATCTTGCTATAGTTAAGGATTATATTTTTAAAAGCTCCTAAAATATGATTACCACAAACATGTAATCATCAAATATGGATAAGTACAGTTCAGCTCATTTCATTGCCTCAGGATGAACAATGCACATCCAAGAGTCACATACGGATGATGTACTGTCTTGTAGAAAATAAATGTGTGCAATTGCACACAAAGACGTGTAGCTTTAAAATTTATTACCAGAGCTCCTGCCTAATGTCTTTAACAGCTTTCCCCTCAATAACAACTATGTGGAGTTCTAACTTACCTAGTGGCCTTAAAAGGAGCATATTTTTATTATATCTTTTGTACTTAGCATTCTACATACCAATATTTTCAATGGCTGTGAAATATTGATAAAGCACAGAAATGGCTAAATAGCCAAAAGCTTATATCATTGTTTTCCATCTAAAGGGGGAAAAAAGTGTATATGCTTGCAGGAGAAGTATTTTTCTCCCTCTGCTAAAATTACAAATCAAATAACTGATGAGAGCTATTTAGGAACAGAATCTAAGGCCCTTTTCACACAGACATTCTTAACACTGATAAAATGGATGTTACATTTTATTATACATGTTGCAGGGCTGCAGTTGTGCTCTCTGGGTGCTCTGCAACATATATAATGAAATGTAACACCCATTTTATCAGTGTTAGAGTGTCTGTGTGAAAAGGGCCTATGATAGGAAGCATCTCTTAAAATCCTGTGTATTGCTATTAAATGAGCAACTGGGGCAGCTGCGCTATTGTTCACTAGCTTGGAAGCCAAAATGCACCATTTAAAACATATAGCTATGCCAGGTACCCCAGGGTGATATGAGGAGGGGGGTGGGAATGGCCAAGGCCCATTACAACATATTTACGCCCCTATTAAAATGCATATTCTGAAAAGTAATCATTTACAAAAGTACAGATAGCTGGGGTTTTAGGCGAATTGCAACTCATTTCTGTAACAAATTTATTCAGATTACAATTTTAAAAGAAGTTTTCTGCATCCTATACGGTCTGGGCCCCTCATAACTTGAGGACCGCCTCGCCTTCCGTGCCCCAGGGCGGCCCCTGCGGTCTGCCGGGGGCGCCTTCCTGGAGGTCCCCCATGTTAAACAGGGGGCCACGATGGAGAGGTCCTTCTCGGTGGCCAGGCCGCAGCTTTGGAACTCCCTCCCAGAGGAAGCTCGCCTGGCCCCGGGTCTGATGGCTTTTCGCTGAGCCTGTAAGACCTGGCTGTTCTCCCAGGCCTTCGGAGGGGAGGGTGGGAGGGTAGGGGAGGGAGGGGGGGAATCTTAGGGTGGGGGTGGGTAGTTTTAATTATTCATGTTGCTGATGTTTTATGTATTTTAGTATTGTTCTAGCTGTTGTGAGCCATCCCGGGATGCCAAAGGCATGAGGGGGCAGCCAATAAATACAAATAAATAAATAAAATAAATAAATAAATCTGTACAAATTAGGACTGCATTCACAGTGTCAGTAAATGGAAAGCTAGAATGTATCCTCTGAAATGCATATATTAAAAAACTGCAGTAATTGCTTACCACTGTCACAATTAAGACAATGGCTTTTCTGTGATACCAAAACATGGGAAGCTTCGACTCAAGCATCATTAGTGGTAATATGCAATTGAATAAACTAGGGGAAATGTCATTACTTGGCTCTACATTCCATTTAACTTGTGAATGGCACAAGTAAAGGTGGCCTGCAAACGTAGAGTGAAGAGAAAAAAGGCAAACTAATTAATGCCAAGGAACAAAGCATATAATAAGAGTGTGGGCAATATGATAATCCCATGCCACATGTGGTGCCATCAGTAGTACTACTTATATGGCTTCCATTTTACCTATGCTTCACAACACAAGCTAACCCTTGATTTTTGCAATTTTTCCAAAGTGACGCTCCTACAAGCCAAAGAGTGGAAATTAGTTTACTTTTTCTGCAGGTAACTATGTACCAAAACATTTCTAGCACCTTTTATACATCTTTAAATGACTGCTAGCCCATTTTACTCACTTCACTGACATAGGGTGTTAACAGATGAGAGGACTGCCCACTGCAGTCCGGGTTCGGTCTGTGCAGCTCCCATTCAGCCACCACTCACATATGTAGTGTGTCCAGCCTAATAAACAGGCAGCCTCTTGCATGTATTTCATGTGTTTGCGGGCAGCTGCTGTTGGCAGTGCCAATGACAGCGAGAGTAGAGAGAAGAGCAGGAAGCAGTCACTCCTCGGACACTCTGGGATTTCTGACAATGACTATATGATGGTGATGGACCTGTACGCGCAGAGGTGCTGCACGCAACCTAATTGATGGGACGCATGTGGGTGCAAATTAGCCTACATCCACATGTGCAGTGGACTCCACATTCTCCAATACCCTGCCATGAGAGGGGCCTGCGAGTCAAGTGGAGGCCACATGGTCGGTGAGCACAAACGCCTAATAAAAGGGCAAGTGGGGCTAATGTCCCATTTGAGAACACCCAAAGAATCAGGAGAGTATGAAAGAGTATTGCTTGAGGAGATTCAAGGCAAGAAGATAAAGAAGCACAGCTGTAAATATATCAACATATGCTTTTGTGTCCTGCTACCATACAAGAATAACAAACAAATGTTAAAAAGCCAAAACACCTGGTCAGCTGAATCTCTACCTCTGCTGTGACAAGCCAGAAAGACACTATCCCATACGACTGGTGAATAAAAAGGTGGGAAATTGACAAGATTTAAAATACAACAGAGGAATCTAACAAATTCAAAATAAATTACTTCACTGCATCAGTGTGCTGATCTGAAAGCTTTGTTCTGAGAAAAGAAAACCAGTAAACTGAAAGTAAGAGTATTCCTAGCAGACCTGACACAGCTGCAGCTTTTAGTGCCACTTAGTGTCTATCATACTGGTCTCCTGTGTTATTAATCATTTTCCAAAACAAGCATCTTTTGATATTCTTTTTCTAGTAGTACACGCATTCTTCCTACAGGCTTTTAGAACATCACTGCTATATGTAGTTTCTGAAGAAAAAGTAATGACTGCCAATATGAATTCTGTACTAAAATTAACAGAGTGAAAAAGCTGCCCAAATTTATAGGTGAGACCAGAAAAGGTCAGCACTAACAAAGGGCAATTTCACAATTACAAACCATAACTCCTAATTTTTATTTTCAATGATTTGCATATAGTTTTAAGAGCTCATCACTTAACATATTATTAACAGAGGTGCTTAATTCCCTCCAATTTAGCTGTTTCAATTAAATCATTAGAATTAGTACTATGGCTGCAGCTACAATAACCGCAGCAGAAGGCAGGCTACAATAAAATCATTAAAAGCACCTTGGATTTTCAGAAGCTTTTTCCTCACAGTTATATTACTTTAAATCATTAAAAGGTTAGCAGTGATAAAATGACCCATATACATCTTGCTGTCCTCGAGAGTAGTTTGCAGGCAAAGGGAAATGAAGGCCTCAATCCAAGGTCATTTGTTGGTGCACCCCCCAAGGAAGACACGACTCAATAAGTGGATTTTAAAATGGCCGCACTCTTTATTCAGATTGAAAGAATTCTGATATCCGAATCGTAATGGTGGGGGCAATTTGCTCTGTTGAATTGGGTCCAGCACCCATAATTAACATATAACTAATAACTCGAGGACTGGCCCAATATCCCATCGGGTGCCAATCCCCCTTAACTTTAAACGTCTCCCCCTCCCGCTACAAAGATCATGGGAAGGGGACAAGAGCCCATGTGGGCCCGGGAAGGAGGATAGTGCCCTCAAGCCGGGGACAGTACATGTCCCTATGGCCTTCGCGGTCACTTCTCCCAAAGGGGTTGACTCCGCCGCTTGCCATACCCTGCTATTTCGGCTGGGCTCTCCTCATCTCTTGTGGAGATGCCCAATCAAATATCTACCCTTACTAACTTTGGTGCTGGACCCCTGCCACATAGGGACTGCCAAGATTCCTTGGACAGTCCCTACCCCCCCCCCCCATACCAACCCTACTATAAACTCTCTCAACTTTTCCCTTAACGCTGCCAAGTACCATTCATTCCCAGTGGGTGACAAATGGACACCATCATCTCTACCCTCCTATGTGTGATGGCTTGATACGGGATCGTTACTCCTCCCACGAGTCTCAGTCATCTGCCTATCTCCCTGTTTACCGTTTTCCTGGTTCTGTCAATCTTACATGGTGGCACGCTGTGCCCCCAGGATATCCTCTCCACCCACTCATTCCATAAGATGGTCACCCCTGGAAACATGTCCTTAATTGCCCAAATATCTTTTCTTATGTCCTTCAACATTTGAACCCCCTTTTCCTTTACTAAATCGTTCTCCCCGAGATGAATTACTAATATGTCCGGCCTAGACTCTACCTCCCACATGAGCATGGGAATCAACTGCCTCCAACGCATGCCTCCGCGGCCCATCCACTTGATCTGTGCATAAGCTGACAAGCCTAGTTGGGTTCCCCAATGCGAGTTCTCTGCTGCCTTGCCGGCCCATCGAACCAGGCTATGACCCATGATCCAGACCTTGTGCTTTTTCTGGCACCTAGGACCTGAGGAAACAAAATTCATTGTTGATGTTACATAGGCAGCGGGGACCTGACATATGCCCTATATGCCCTGCTACGCCACCTGCCTATGACCTGAACATCTTGGCCTCTCAGACCTGCTGCCGCGGCAAAACTGGCCGCACCTATCCGAAATGAATGGGTCCCAAACAGCCCCGTTGGTAGGCCAAGGGCTGCGAGGGAGGCCCGCATAACGGATGTCAACTGATGTCTCGTAAGAGGGTTGCCATCCCTGTGCCGGAACAGCGTCCCAGATACGGCGGGGCTCACAGCCAAGTAGCGTGACAGGGCCCGGACGGGGCAAAGCTCCACATTCTCTGCTTGGGCTAAACACACAGTGACTCCTCTTCCCCGCTGATCAGTCTTGGAATGGCACAGTCATAAGGCTACCTCATGTTGCCTGATATCGACATCTTCTATGGCAAGGGCCCTATTGGACCTGTCCCTGGCGGACTCCGCCACCAACTCACTTACCCTGAAGGCGCCGAAAAAAGCAACTGTGAAGGCGGCTGCAAACAGCCTGATTTCAAGGTCTGATGAGCAGATGCGGGGCAAAGTCCCACACATGTTCACCAACAATTGCGGTGTAATGGGTGGCCTGGCATCTTGCGGAGTACCCCACTCCCTAGCCCATGATTCCAACAGGTGCCATGTGAAAAACCCACGGTCAGGTGAGGGGTAGCCCGCTAACCGGCTCATAAAGACTACCGCCACCAGATTTACACTAATAGTGCCGGCCACCGCACCCTGTCGCCTAGTGACTAGCATGAACTGAAGGACCTGCTGTTCCAGAATAGGGAAACCCATATGCCAACCCTGAGATAAACGAAAGCCCTGGAATTCGTTGAAGGCCCTTTGGTACATGGTCCTGGTGCACGGTGCCAAGGATCCCTGGATGGTGGTATAGAGGTCTATGATCCAAGGCTCCACACCCACTACAGTAAGGGCTCCGGGGTCTGCCTGGCTCCAGGTGCGAGCGAGCGAAACCGCTCCATCTGGAAGCGAGATATGGCATCAGCAACCCCAGGCACATGCTGAGCCTTAAATAAGATGTTCTTGTGTAGGCACACCAACACAAACCTCCTAATTAACCCCATGACCCTTGGGGATAGGGAAGATTGGGAGTTAATTATATGGACTACGGCTTGGTTATCGCACCAGAAGATCACTGTGTGATTAGCGAACTCCCCGGTCCACAGGTGGACAGCTAGCACTATCGGGAATAGCTCTAAAAATGTCAAGTCCCTGGTCACCCCCTGTTCCACCCATTCAGGTGGCCAAGGGGCCCCGCACCATTGTCCCTGAAAATCAAGCCGAACCCCATTCCCCCAGCCACATCTGAGTGGACTTGTAGCTCTGCTTCTATCAAGAGTTCCTCCCTCCACAGCGCCACTCCATTGAAATCTGCCAGGAACGATGACCAGACCTCTAAATCGTCCTTCATCTCCCGGGTAACCCGTATATGGTAATGGGGCTGCGGCGAGCCGGCTCACCTGGCATACAGTCAGAACAAGAAAGCTCTACCTGGGGCCACCACTCTGCTTGCAAAGTTCAGGGTCCCAATTAAGGACTGGAGCTGTCTCACCGTAACCTTGCGGGCCAACCTACAGGTGGCAATTTTTGATCATAAATCATCCAATTTGTCCTCTGGCAGCCGGGAGAGCCCCTCAATCGTATCCAGCTCAATTCCCAAATACTGCAGTGAGGTGGCTGGGCCAACTGATTTCTCAGGTGCCAATGGGATGCCCAAATCATCCGCCAATTCCTGAAAGTATTCCATCAACTCCCTACACTCGTTGGCCCCAGCACCGCCGATGAAGAGGAAGTCATCCAAATATTTGGTGACCTCCCTTCCACCTGCACGTCGCCAGATCAACCATTCTATAAGTGTGCTAAAACGCTAGAATGCTGAGCAGGAAATTGAGCAGCCCATTGGCATCGACCTATCGAAATAAAACTGCCCCTGAAACGAAAGCCCCAGTAGATGAAAACTGTCTGGGTGCACCGGTAGCAAACGGAAAGCGGACTTTATGTCGCACTTTGCAAGAAGTGCACCCGGCCCTTTGCGTCTCACCAGTCCCACCGCCGCGTCAAATGAAGTATACTTCACCGTAGCCAGTTCCTTGGGGATGGCGTCGTTAACCGACCTCCCCTTTGGGTATGACAAATGATGAATCATACTGAACTCGCCTGGTGCTTTTTGGGGAACTACTCCCAATGGGGAGACAACCAAGCCGGGAAATGGAGGCACCCGGAAAGGACCAGCTAGCCTACCCTCGGCACACTCTTTCTCTATCTTTGCTCTTACTACCTCCTCCAGGCCCATCACTGACTTCAAATTAGGTGCGGCTCTATGTGGCTGGACTTCTCCTGCTGGAATGCGAAATCCCTCTCTGAACCCCTTGATGACATAGTCTACCTCCGCCTTGTCTGGATGGGATTCGAGGGCTGCTGCTAGCCGCTCAAACCTAATTGGGGTTGGGGCCCTTTGCATGAGCCGTCTGTCCTGTTGCCCCCTGCCCTCCCTTTCCCGATGCTCCTTCAGGGGGGCTGCCTTTATTGCTCTGCTTGGCCCTGGGGCACGCTGCGGCATTATGTAAATCCAAACTGTGGTTGGATTGTATGGATCCACCATACAATCCAACCACAGGTCGGGTGCATGAGTGTCCCATCGCATGCCCGGGGTAAATGCCGCCTGATGCCGGAACTCCTCGTCATATCGGAGCCAGGCCCCAGGTGGTCCCGACTCGTATACCCTGCAGACTATATCTCCGTACTTGAGAAGCTCGGGTGCCCTGCCCGGATACGCCTGTATCATCACCCCCTGGTAGATTGCGAATGCTGCTGTCCAGTTAATCCAGTTCTTGTCAGCCTTTGGGCGCTTAAAGCGCTCCTTATCCTTCTTGTCCTCTGCATCTTTTGGGTCTACCAGTGGGTCCCGCAACAGGAGGGCAAATAAGTCTATAAACTCCCCCCTCCAGATCTTCTCCCGGGTGGCTGGCAGCAGGTGAGTCCCAATAGGTGCCGACACCGCTGCATATTCCACCCCAGGGAACATATACTGCCCTGTCCCGGGGCGTTGAAGGTATTCGGGGGTCCCCTGAACCCCTTGCCCCCCACACCTGAAGTGCCTGTCCTGCTTTCAGGGGTGCTAAACCCACGCCTGCGGCCAACTCCCCTGCCCCGGCTAGTGCCGGGTGGTAAGCAGGCACCCAGGCGTCGTTCCACCATATTAATTGCGTGGTCGCCTCCCTTGTTCCTCCGGCCCCACCCCCTACTGGTCCCGCCTGTTGCCCTTGGGC
>QEPC01012655.1:1847274-1861521 GCA_003113815.1 Sphenodon punctatus | reverse complement strand
CCATCTTATCGGGGTTGAGCTTCCGTCTGCTCTGCCACATCCATTCCGCCACGGCCTCCAAACACCGGGATAGCAACGAGACAGCAGGGTCTGGGTCAGCTGAAAACGAGAGGTACAGCTGAGTATCATCAGCATACTGGTGACATCGCACCCCGAACCCTCTCACGACCTCCCCCAAGGGCTGCATATATACATTAAATAACAATGGTGACAGAATATCACCCTGCGGAATGCCACAGGATAAAGTGCGGGGGCAAGATGTTTCGGCTCCCAACACTACCCGCTGGCTTCTCCCCGAGAGGAATGAGCAGAAATGAGAAAGAAAAGGCCACAGACTCCTCATAGATTGAGTTGGTGAAAAGCACTCCTGGCCACCACCACAACCTGACAATCCAGGCGCAGCAAGGGGTCCAGAAGCACTCCAAGGCTGTGAATCCAATCGACCAGAGGGTACTGGACTCAACGGCAGGAGTCCCAATCCTCTCCAGGTCACAAGGCTGGCCAGCCATCATCACCTCAGTTTTGTCTGGATTCAACTTCATTTGGCTCACCCTCATCCAGTCCCCAATAGCAGACAGGCATTCGGTAAGCACCAAGGCTGTACAACCTGGATTGGATGAAAAAGATAAGTAGAGCTGGGTGTCATCAGCACACTGATGGCACTTCACTCCAAACCTCCAAATGATCGTGTCCAGCAGCCTCAGATACATATTGAACAAGAGAGGAGACAAAACGGAACCCTGTGGGACACCACGGGGAGGTCCCTAGGGAAAGACAAGCAATCTTCGATCTCCATCTTACCTGTCCATCTGATGGGTCCTCCCTGACAGAAATGAACAGAACCACTTAAGAACTGTCCCGCACACTTAAGAGCTGTCCTCTTGGCACCCCTGCCAAGTCCTGCAGTCATGTCAACACCACCTCACGATCAACTGTATCAAAGACACTGAAATTTCTAACAAGACCAACAGGGCACAGTTCTGCAAGCACAGATCATCATAGACCAAGGTCACAAGTGCAGTCTCTGTTCTGTACCCTGTACGAAAACCTGACTAAAATGAGTCCGGGAATCTGACAGCATCAATGAGCCTGAAGCTAATGGGCAACCATTCATACAATAAGGAACAGGGTGATAGCTGGCCAGGGAGTTAGCGCCCATGATGGTATAAGAACTGAGCCATGGTCAAAATCAGGGACCCATAGCTTTGGTTCAGGATTTCAGGCCTGTTTAGGCCAGAGAGAGAAAAGAGCTGACAGTTTCTAGAAACAGAAACTTAACAAAAACAAGTTTCTTGTAACCTTGGCTTTCTCTGGGGAAGGTCTGATAAACAGCTTGTCTCCAGTCTCTCTGGAACATAAAAGTTGATGTAATGTTATGGTTCGTGGACCAATCAGGAATGGTCGTGATGATTTTATTTATTTAACAAAATTTATACCCCGCTCTTCCCGCTAACCACCAGCCCAGAGCGACTAACAACAATAGAAAAAAATATATAAATATAATATAAAACAATTCTAAAAACACTAAAATGTAATAATCAGAGAAACAAAACAGGGGAAAAAACCCCACTCCTCCCACCCCCATCCCCCCGTACCCCTCTCCAAATACCTGACGGAACAGCCAGGTCTTACAGTTCTTACGGAAGGCTGGGAGGTCCGGGGCCAGACGGGACCCCACCGGAAGGAATTCCAGAGGTGTGGTGTGGCCACCAAGAATGTCCTATTCTGCGTGGCCCCCCGGGAAACCCGGGGGACCTCCAACATGGCGCCCCCAGATGACTGCAGGATGGGTAGAAATATGTGACAAGTCTTAAGGTGATGTATAATTGTCCCCAGCTCATTGGCTGGGTTTGAGTCCTTTATGTAAGACCATATAAAAGTGACCACCCAGGTCCCTCAGGCTCAGACCTCGTCTGGAATCACATGGTCTCTTTGTATTCCTTGACTCTGTGTAACTTCTGGTACCTGTGATCAAGCCCCATAGCCTTCTTGGATTATGGTAAATAAACTCTGACTTTCTACTCTAATTTGGCTCTGTGTTGACTCACTCCAGTAAAGTGAATGGGTTCCATCTCTCACGGTCTATGACTTGTGTCATCCCTCAGGGTTCAGTTCTGCCCAGATGTCCCAGTATCCCAGTCTAAAAATACAACAGACAGTTTCTTCAGTAGGGCCAGATCACTACAGTTTTAAGAGTATCCAACAACATACCCTCCCAAAGGGAAGTGTTGACAACCCCAGCCAGTAATGTCTCCAGGCTGGCTTTCATTAGCCAGGACAGGCAAAAAATCCAATTCACAGCTGGTTGCATGCATCACTCCAAGCACATCACCTGCAACAGTGGTTGACGCTAATTGAAACTGAACCAAACAAACAGGACAAAGCTGAGCTTCCTAAACAACCCCAAACTCCAGTTCGGTAAAATAGCAGCACCCAAATTGTGGTGAATATGAGTAATTTTGTCTGCAAAGTACATCATAAAAATGTCACAGCTGGCAATAGATGACTCAAGTTCAAAGAGGCGATAGGTCAGATTAACCAAGCCATTCACCACCCACAACAGCTCCACAGTACGAGACTTTACAGATGCTATGATAGTGGAGAAGAAAGCTTTCTTCTCTGCCATCACAGCCGTGGCATAGTCTTTCAAAAATGCTGAATGCCACAAATCAGTCAGCTTCAGCACGAGCCACCTGCGAACTAACGTCTACCCTCCCACTTCAGCTGTCTTAGGTTCCCTGTATACCAGGGGGATCTGTGCTGTCACAACAATGGCAGTAAACATCTGGGTGCAACCATGTCAATGGCCATGTTCAAGATGTCATTCCACAAGGCAACCAGGTCATCAACAGAGTAGCCATCAAGGTCAATAGATGAATCCCACAGAGAGTTCTGGAAACCAATTGAATCTGTAAGTCTTCAGGGGCAAGCTGATCCACCACCCCAACAAGGGTATAGGAGGACAGTGATGTGACAGTAGTGTATCTGAATATGTGAATAATGTTTGGTGAATATGAAATTCCGTTTGTTTTACCTCCACAACTCCACAAGCGGCTGAAAATGCTACATCATCAGTCAGAATCCCAGATATCTGGTACCTTTTCTGGCATCCCAGTAGTATACTCCTTTCCAGACATTGGTGATGCTCCTAGTCGCTTTGGATGGAAGACAATCCCTTTTGTTACGGACAGTTAAGTAACCTAACTAATACCTCTGTCTCAAGGGACATAGCTACCATAGGGACAGGTGGGACATTTGTCCCAGGGCCCATGCTTGGGAGCGGCACAAATGATCTGTCTAAGGATAGTAGCTAGACGGATAGCTCTGCCATCAGCACTGCCACAAACAATCCCCATCCCCCAAAGTTTGCTCAGAGAGAGAAGAGTCTGCGTGGACTTTCTCTCAAACAGATCAGATCGGAGCTATAGACCGGAAGCAGAAGTTGAACAGCACTGCTCCGCCCAACCTGCACAGCATGGGAGTCGGAGGCATGAGGCAGCACAAGGCAGGCCAGACAGCAGCAGCAGCCTCGGGTGTGTTGGATTGTGCAACAGTCACAAGTAAAAGCCCGTTGCAAGCCCTGCAAGCTTAATATGGGGCTTGTCCAGTAGGGGGAGGGTCAGGGGATGAAACAGCTTTTTTCTCTCCGTGTCTCCTCTCTTCTCTTCTCTCTATCGTCCAACTTGTCCCATGCAGTCTGTACTGTATGGAAACATGTCTTCTGAGTCCTTAGTAAAGTTCTGTTTTGAAGAAACCTCTGCTGTGTGCTATTCAACAGAAAGCTAACTCTACAATACGGCTGCTGAGGGCTCTTCTGCCTGCTCTCCAAGTCAGGCTGCAGAAGCGGACAGCAGCAGAACAAGGTCAAAGCTAGCTGCAGACAGAGGGGAGTCAGGAGGAGTGAGGCTGCTGGTGTCAGTCTGGTGTGTGCAACTGCAAGAGTGGCAGCAGCGGTCTGGGAGAGGAAAGCCAGAGCCTGGACTCTGGAGTCTATGACTGTCCAGCTGAGAAGGAGCTGCCTGCAGCAGGTGATCTGGGAGTGAGTTGTGTGTGGTGCCCAGTAGAAAACAAGGTGAGTGTTTATTTAGTCTGTTCAGTGTTCCCTAGGGGTGGGGGTTTGGGGAAGCTGTGTGGGAGGGACTTGGGGAGGAAGTGAATGGATCCAGAGGTTCGGGAGGCTGGCTCCACCGTGCTGGACAGGTGGTGCCTTAGTGCCCAGGTGCACTGCTCCCAGCACTACAGGGCTCTTCTCCCTACTCTCCTCCAGCTGCTGCCTCTCCCCTGAGGCCAGTGACACCCCCGACAGCTTCAGCCTGGAGCAAGCTTTTTCCCCTCTCATTAGGGATGTCTGCTCATATCCTCGCATCCCTCCCCCAGCAGTTCAGCCAGACTCCAGAGGAAATGGATGGATCAGTCTTTCTATGCTTCAGTCCCAGGCTGAGGGAGCTCTCGGTGATCCAGGGAGAGATTTAAGGCAACAACCAGAGAAGATTTAAGGTGGTCTGGGATCCCAGCCACGTCTTGCAAACAACACAGATTATACTATGCATTTAGGACCCCTGCGTCCCTCCATGGCTACTGTTGTAGGGCAGGTGCTGTTTACTGCCCACCCAAGGGTCCTTTTATTTATTTATACTATTTATATCCCACCTCTCCTGCCTAGGCAGCTCGAGGCAGCTTACAAAAATTAAAATAGTTTAAAATATACATAAAAGATATAAAATACATAAAAGGGAGGCATAAAAGAAAATTAAAAATCCATCCTCCCCACCCACTGTCACCGCCCTCCCTCACCAAAGGCTTGGCGGAACAGCCAGGTCTTGCACTGTCGACGAAAGGGGCCTCCACCAGAAGGGAGTTCCACAGTCTGGGTGCCACCACCAAGAACGCTCTCTCCATTGTAGCCACCTGGGGGACACCAAGAAGGGGGTCCCCGGCGGAGTGCAGGGGTTGATCCAGGGCATGGAGAGTGAGGCGGTCGCGCAGATAGGAGGTGCCCAAACCATATAGGGCTTTATAGGTAAACACCAACACTTTGAATTGGGCTCGGAAGACTATCGGCAGCCAGGACAGAGCTCAGACCACTGGTGTAATGTGCTCACGGTGATGCATCCCCGTAAGGAGACGGGCCGCTGCATTCTGCACAAGCTGAAGTTCCAGACCGTCTCCAAAGGTAGCCCCATGTAGAGTATGTTACAATAGTCTAATCTTGAGGTGATGAAGGTATGGATGACAGTGGTCAGGTCGGAGTCAGAGACATACGGCTGAAGCCGTTGCACCAGATGTAATTGTCAGAAAGCACTCCTCGCCACAGCCTCAACCTGGAAATCCCGGCAAAGCTGCAGATCAAGGAATACCCCCAGACTCCAGACCTGAGAGACCAGTGGGGAACAAACGCCATCAAAGATGGAGGACGTCACACCCACTGCCCTCCCCACCAACATTACCTCCGCCTTGTCAGGATTTAGCTTCAGACGGCTTGCCCTCATCCAATTCCCACAGCTGCCAAACATCGGGTAAGCACTGAGACTGCTGGGTCTGGGTCGGATGAAAAGGAGAGGTAGAGCTGGGCGTCAGCATATTGATGACAGCACTCCCCATATCGTCTCACGGCCTTGTCGTGTGGCTGCATATACACATTGAACAAGAGAGGAGACAGAATAGAGCCTTGCGGAACACCATACGTGAGGTCTCGGGGAGAAGATGAACAATCCCCGACCACCACCCGCTGGGTTCTTCCAGCCAGGAAAGAGTGAAACCATTCAAGAACGGTTCCACCCACCCCAGCATAGTCCCACAGGCGAGTCATCAGCATCTCATGATCAACGGCATAGTTAGTGGATATTATTTTTCGTGCTAGGAAATATCTTCTGAGAAAAGGGATTTCTATAGATCGGGTTATACAGATGGGCCTTTCAACTGTTTTCCAATTTGGTGATCGTGACCATCTTACGCCTGCTAACCAAATCCCCTTGGGGTCCAGGAGACAGAGGTTACAAGATCCGGTCTTTCCTCAGACCTTAGGTGCTGTCTCTGTGAAACCAAAAGCTTCAGTTCCCTGTGAGGAATTTGGTAGTGAATTTATTAATGCAAGGAAAGATAGGGATCATTTAGTCCCGGAGGTATTGTCAGTTAAGATTCATACGCCAGTGCACCCCCAGCCAGAATTTCCAGTAGATGTTAGGACTGTCTCACCAATGGAGGGGGTGGAAGATCCCCAGTCCACTCCCGACCTGGAGAGAAGAGTGGATGAAAGGGTGGGTGTTCAGATGTCTTACTCAAACCCATATGAGCCTCTAATTAAGGAACTGGGGATTTACCTGATAGGTGATAAGGATGAAAATGGTCCAGTTTCACTTTTCTCTACTTTTGAGAATTTGAACAACTTGGATCAGGATATATTAATACAAAAATTGGATAAATTTAGGGATGGTATTTCTGTTAAAATAATAGACTATAAGGTCCCTATTCCTATGGAAGAATCTGATCAGCATAAGCCGATACGTGATTGTGAATCTTGAACTGCTGCAAGGTATTTACCCTCTGGAGAGAGAGGGGATTCTACTAATAAGTCACTGATTTATTCAGAAGGGGGTTTGGCTTCTCCATCAGATACTGGGCTGCTTTCAACAGATCATACTCCCCTTCACAGTGTATATGAGAGTAATGTTGTTTGTCCAAATCAAGATCAAGTACAAATCATAGATACACAGGAGTCTGATTGACAGGAAATAGAGGGCCCTAACTGCCAGGAATCAGCGAGATTCTGGACGGATGTAGGTTGTTGTGATCCAGCTAATACTCTCACTGGGGGGGGAGCAAGGGGTGGCATCCGTACTAAAAATGTTATCTTGGAATATTTCAGGTATTAAATTGAATCTGTTAGATTGGGGCTGGATGCTCTATATCAGTCAATTTGACTGTGGTTTTTTTCCAGGAAACCTGGTTGAGTCCTGGTGACAGCTTGGACCCTGCTGTATTGGGAAGAGGGAAATTTACCCTATACCCCCATGAAGGTTACAAATTAGCTAAGAAGGGCCACCTGTCAGGGGGGCTGATGATGCTTGTTGCACATCGGGAAGATCTTTTGTTTAGTTTGGTGCCTTCTAGTAGAAGAGAATATCAGATTGGACTTTTTAAGTTTTCAGATCTAGTCCAATACTTGATAATTAATGTATATATTCCGCCCTCTATGTCTAAATACTACTGTGACGATATTTGGGCTAACCTTGAGCAGAAGATTCAAGAATTAGAAGAGCTTTTCCCACATGCTAGATTAGTTCTGCTGGGGGATTGGAATGCCAGGATAGGTGACGACCCTGAATTAGAAAGAGGGAGGGAGGAGTTGGAGAAGGAACTGCCCAACTCCTTATTAATTCCCCATAGGCAATCTTGTGATAAAGGTACAAATGATTTGGGTAGGCGCTTCCAGGCACTTATGGATAGACTTGGGCTCCTGGTACTTAATGGTAGGCTAGCGGGAGATTTAAAAGGAAAATTTTCGTTTGTTGGGTCACAAGGTCCGAGTACTATCGAATTTAAGGCAAACGTCTGCTAAGCATTATATGTGAAGTAAGATGGTTCTATCTGCGGTATGTGCATATATTTATATTATGTGGTTGGGTATGGCAAAAGTTTGAGCTTGAATATGACTATTTTAGATTTTATGTTTTGTGTTTATATAGTTGGATTATGTAAGTGTGGATGGATGTATTTGATACTTGTTAATTAACTGTTGGTTTGTTGGGGTGCTGGTTTGTTATTTGTATGTTTGTTTGTTTGTTTGGCCGATGGCGGAAGCTAAGGCCGTAATAAATCATTCATTCATTCATTCATCAACGATATCAAACGCAGCTGACAGATCTAATAGGATGAGCAGGGCCGAACAACCCTGATCCAGTTCCCAGCAAGGGTCGTTGACCAAAGCCACTAATGCAGTCTCAGTGCTATAACCTGAACGAAAGCTGGACTGCGAGGGATCAAGAAAACCAGTGCGGTCTAGATTCTCCTGCAGCTGCTGAGCCACCACCCGCTCAGTGACCTACCCTAAAAAGGGAAGGTCAAAGACTGGCCGATAGCTAGTGGGGGAGTCAATGTCAAGTGATGGTTTTTTGAGCAGGGGCCGCACCACCACTTCTTTGAGGCAGTCCGGCACCCTGCTCTCCTGCAGGGAGGCATTGACAACACCCGCCAGCAACAACCCCAACGACTCCCAGCTGGCCTTGACCAGTCAGGACGGGCATGGGTCTAGTTCACAAAATGTGGCTCTTACAGTCCCCAGAACATCCGCCGCAGCAGCAGGCATCACCCACTGAAACAGATCCCACAAAGCTGGACAAGACGGAACCTCCATAACCTCTGGTTCTCCTATTGTCATAAATGCGGAGTCGAAGTCATGGTGAATTTGAGTGATTTTATTTGCAAAGTACTCAACAAACATTTCACAGCACGCACTGGAAGGCTTCCGCATGCCCTCCACAAACCATGGCGGCCTGCGGTGCCGATGTTGAGGGAGTGGACGCCTAGGAGCCATCTGGTCGATGGCTATTAGGGCTTGCTTGACAGAGGTAGTAGCTGCCTTTTACCTTAAGGGAGCTGCTTGCTGAAGAATTCACACAACCATCTTGGGTAATGCTTGCTTGGGGTCCTCCACACTGGATTGAATNATGGCGCAATCAATCAGCTTCAGCACGAGACCAGTGCCACTGGTGCTCCAACTGCCGCCCTTCCTGCTTCAGCTTCCGCATGCCCTCCACAAACCATGGCGGCCTGCGGTGCCGATGTTGAGGGAGTGGACGCCTAGGAGCCATCTGGTCGATGGCTATTAGGGCTTGCTTGACAGAGGTAGTAGCTGCCTTTTACCTTAAGGGAGCTGCTTGCTGAAGAATTCACACAACCATCTTGGGTAATGCTTGCTTGGGGTCCTCCACACTGGATTGAATTGGAGCTGGATAGAACTGTCCCACAATACAGGAACTGACTGTGTGAGCAGTTGGGATCAAGTTATTATGGAAACATAATGTCGTGGGGGGGCAAAGGGGCTCTCACTTGCACTGCAGTTACCCTGGGGGTACCTGTGCTGGGTGTGTGTGTGTGTGGACCTTGGCCCCCTCACTTTTTGAAGGGTTCCACTGCCAGAACCATTGGTCAGGGAAATCTGTCTGCTCTCTGAGAACAGGCATAGTATGGAAGGAAGGAAGGGAGGGAGGGCATCACTTCTAGCCTGTAGTGCTGCCTGTGCTTTGGTCCTCATTCTCAGCCCTTGTGGAGCCTTATGGCCCAGCTCCCTTAGGCTGATTTCCCAGAACTCACCTCCTGGCTGTTTGGACTGTCCTTTGGTTTGGTTGGTTGCTGGTTTTGTGGCTTTTTTGGTTCTGATCCTCTGGGTCCACACCTTGATACTGTACCTTGGTATACTTTATTGGAACAGATAGGGCCAGGGGCAGAGCAGCCATTTGCTACACTACATTTTAGGCAGGTTCTCAAAGGCTGAATGTAATTTCAGCTGAGGATTTTATAAGAGAGAATAAACTCTCAGCTTGGTTTGTTTAACTGGGAAACGGCTATACACATATATGAAAGCGTTTACTATCTTTTGTATGAGTGGTGTGCAAGCTAGAATTATAGCTCAACAACCCAAAGCAACTTATGCTATGCTATGCTACTCACAACGTAAATTTAGTCCTGGATGATGCTGTGTCAGATGTTCCAGAAGTGAGGAATTTCTTTGGAGCAGTAGAACATCTCTACACATTCTTTGCACACAGCATCAAGTGATGGCATAAATTGTCCTTGTTTGCATCCGAGCCAAACATCAAGCTGAAGAGACTGTGTCCAACAAGATGGCCATTGCGATAGGATTCTCTAGTCACAGTGACCCTACATTATCACTTCACAGATATCAAGGTAATACTCCTGAGCAAGGAGGAAGATGAAATCTTGGGAGGCAAGAGCTCTGAAATCTAAAACAGAGTAGTATCAGTTTGTCTTTCTTGTAGTGCTCACAAAAAAATTAGAATCTATCAACTGCATTTCAAAACTGCTACAATTTCCACAAAGTGACCTCAGCAAAGCTGCAACTCTTCTCATGGCTTTCATACTAATTTGCAGGAGGTCAGATGTCAGTATGACTCCTTTTCACAAAACTGCTGTTGAAATGTCCAAAATTTGGGGAATATTTCAGGAGTTTGAAGAGTGACATGCACCAAGGGTGAAGAGGTTTCATGAAGGGTGAAGATTCAGAGTTAATGTGGTCTTTGCTACACGGGACGATCTCTCCTTCCAGATGAAACGGTGCTTCAAGGGTCTAAATGAAGTGGTTTGTAGGTTTGCTGCTCTTCAGCCATCAACACTGACATCAGCAACTGATGAGAAGTTGCATACAGCTGGAGAAACCTCCTTTAACAACCAGGACAGGCACAGGACAGTCTTCTCAACCCCTAGAGTTAGCAAAGAGGGGCAGCAAGACTCAGAAAGGGGGACAAGGAGGGACATCATTTGAATATAATATGCATATGCTAATTTGTATGTTTATATAAATTGGCACTCTGACATAGACAGTATATACATTGGACTCTGAGAATCCTCAAATTTACTGTCTCAGAGTCAGCAGCTCCAATTCCAGGGGCTTCTTCACAGAGAAAGCACTCAGTGAAAGAGAGCGGGGGACCGCCCACCAAGACAAAAGGTTATTAGAAAACCCCGACCTGTCCTCCACACCTCTTGTCTTGAAGGGTGGTCCCCTGTTGGCTTCTCTCTTTCTCTGAGTGCCAGTGAGTGAATAGGGGTGTTTCCCAGCTGGTTTGGAAGCTCTTGGGGAGGTTGGGGGGAGGGAGGCTAGGGCCCAGGGCTGCTCCACTGGCGCCTCCACTGGCTGCTCTGGACTCTGCAGGAAGGAACGGCCGATCAGATCAGACCCAGATCCTCCACTCGGCTGAGGCTCCCCTCTCTCCATTGCCACTCGCCCGCGCCTCAGGGTCACATGGATAGAATGTGTGTGCTTGTGCTGCATACACGTAGTGCGCCAAAACATCTGCCTGGCACCCGCTGCCTGCAGCTGCGCTGTGCACACTGAATCCCACCCCACCGCAGCTGGGACAGGACAGTCACAGTCAGAAAGGAGCTTCGGGTGCCGCTCCAGTGGTGTGGGAGTGAGAGAGCAGAGAGTGAGGGAGTCGAACAGAGGCTGAGTAGCATGTAGGGAGTCAAATCAGGACATTTCAAGTGCTGGGCAGGGCAGACAGGACAGCAGCTAAAAAATAGCTGCATCCCGTGCTGTCCCGCCCAATCTGGGACAGTTGAGAAGTATGGGCTGGAGTCACAGGGGAGCACTGACTTCCTCATCATTAACCACATGGAAATCTTGGTAAACTGTTTGCACAGCTCCAGACAGCTTCCCAGCCAACTTCTCTCCAATCTATGTCCCAACCTCTTAAGTCCACCAGATCACTATTATACCACAGCAGTCTACAGACAATCGAGATGACTAGGGTCCAGCGAGAAGCCAGGGAATCAAGGGCCCCCTATAACAGGTGAAAATAGCTT
Source organism: Sphenodon punctatus (assembly GCA_003113815.1). Lineage (NCBI taxonomy): Eukaryota > Metazoa > Chordata > Lepidosauria > Sphenodontia > Sphenodontidae > Sphenodon > Sphenodon punctatus. The sequence continues at coordinate 1,849,977 of QEPC01012655.1, read as the reverse complement.
GTCAACCCCCTGGTTTACAGCATGATCATGAGGATAGTTCTAGACCTTGTCCTCATATCTGCCCCATGTGAGATCCTTCCTCTTTTGGCTGCAATGCACCTTGTCCCATTTACTGTTTCTGTTGGTATATGCAACATCCATAAGTTAATGCCTGCTGTATTAAGAATAGTAATTGAATATAGAGCCACCAGATGGCACTGCTAAGTTTATATGTACATGGAAGGGAGATGGGGTTTTGCAGTTGAATTCCTTTGTGTAACCACTCCTTCCCTTCTCTCTCATTGTCTCAGTCTCCATTTTGTCTTACTACTAGTTAGATGCAACTAAGGATCTGTGTCTGGAAAGTCTTAAGTAAAGTTCTGTTTTTAAACCTTCAGCTGCATTTGTCCTTACTGACTGCGAATCAGTTATTACTCTGCAACAGGTTATGGGCCCAGACCTCTTCAGAACAGCCCAGAACAACTCTAAAAACTGGAAGTGAGCTGAAAGGAAAAGAGGCCCAAAGGAAACTCCCAGAGGAGGCCTACTAACTGTAAGTGAGCAGAAGAACCAGAATCCCAATCTGAGGGGAGGGAAGCAAGCATGGCCAGCAGCTCTGAATTAAAGCTTTCAGTCTGCAAGCTGAATAACACAAACTACCAGTTGTGGAAATTCAAAATAGAAATGCTCCTATCCAAAGATGACCAGTGGGAGATGATCACCACAGACAGACCTGCAGCAAACTCTGAAGAGTGGGACAGGAAGAACAGACAGGCAAAGGCAACCATAAGCTTGCTAGTAGAAGATGACCAGTTAATCCACATAAGAAGGGAGGGTACAGCAAAAGGCATGTGGAAAGCACTGCAGAAGCTGCATGAAAGGACCAGCTTGAACAGTAAGCTGTTTCTCCTAAGGAAACTGTACCAGATGAGACTTGGTAAAGGGAAGGAGATGTAGGATCATGTAAATTCAATGCTGGAAGTGATAGCACAACTGCGAGGGATAGGTGAACAGATAAAAGACAACCATGTGGCGGCCTTACTTCTCTGCAGCTTGCCTGAATCATACAGCGCCCTCATAAGCGCCCTAGAGACAAGGCCTGAGGCAGAACTAACACTGGAATTTGTAAAAGGAAGACTCATGGATGAATTCCAGCGCAGGAAAGAAATCATGCAAGATAATCAGGACCAGGATAAGGAAACTGCCCTGAGAATTGCAGACAACAGACTGCATAAGAAGGAAACAAGGGCATGTTTTCGGTGCAAGAAAGGACATCTAAAGAAAGACTGCTCCATATGGAAGGCAGAACAACAAAAGCAATCTCCACAAATGTCTAAGCAAAGGGCCAAGGCTGCAACCAGTGACACAACCACAGAACAGTGGAGTGGATGTTTTAGAGCAACACAGGCCAACTCATTACACGACTGGTGTGTCGACTCTGGAGTCACGAGTCACATGACCAGCAACAAGAACTTTTTCACGGTACTGGACCCAAGCAACAAAGAAGAGATATACCTAGCTGATGGAAGCAGCATCACTGCAGACGGTATTGGCGAAGAAATTCTAAGTTGCAACAAGCCACACGGAGGCACGCTAGCAATACCGGTAAAGGATGTGCTGTATGTACCTGGCTTAGAGGGAGGACTCCTATCCGTTAAATGCCCAACAGAGAAAGGACTCACCGTAAAGTTTTGAGGTAATGAATGCACAATCCAGAAGGGGACAAGGGTCCTAGCCAGAGCCTATGCAGATGAGCACCTGTATCGCTTGAGTGCAACTAAGGAACAAGAAAAACTCACTGCACATGAGCAACACAAGGACTGCATTCATCTGTGGCATCGACGCCTGGGTCACAGGCACCCGGAAAGTATAAAGGAACTGCAAAGACAGCAGCTGAAAAAAGACCTAATAGTAACAGCATGTCCCCTGACCATGAGATGTAAATGCTGTATCAAAGCTAAAGCCACCAGAGCAACGCTTCCCAAGGCAAACCAGACAAGAATCTCCAAGCCACTCGACCTCATACACAGCATTGTGTGCAGCCCCATGAAAGTACCCACACCTGGAGGGAACAGATACATAGCGATATTCATAGCCGACTACTCAAGATACACAGTCACATATCTCATGAAGCATAAGGATGAAGTACTGGAAAAATTAAGGGACTATATGACCATGACAAGCAACAGATTCCAACGTAAGCCGCTCGTACTTCGAACCGACAACGGAGGTTAATACACAGGAAAGAGAGTTGAAGACTTCCTGAGAGTCCACGGGATAGAGCACCAGAAAACGCTACCATACATGCCCGAGCAAAATGGGGTAGCTGAAAGAAAGAACAGAACCTTAACAGAAATGATCAGGTGCATGTTGACTCACTCAGGACTGTCAGAAAAATATTGGGGCGAGGCAGTAGTTACGGTGACATATCTACAGAACCGACTCTACTCAAGAACAGTGAGTAAAACCCCATACGGACTCTGGTATGAAGAGAAGCCTAGTATGGGACACATCAAAGTGTTTGGATGCAAGGCATACGTGTACATTCCGGAAGAGAAACGCACCGAACTACAAAACTGAGCTGTGGAAGGGATTCTTGTTGGATACAGCGAATACTCCAAAGGATACAGAATCCTCAACCCACACACAGACATCAGCAACAAAGTGACTTTAGAAGAAAACCCAAGCAACAGTGTAATGTCCTTACAAGAATCAGAAGAAGCG